>JAUPMG010247901.1:0-37512 GCA_031762675.1 Pachysandra terminalis
GAGGTACTGCACTACGAGAAAAGCCTCCAATAAAACGACGATAATAGCCTGCGAGTCCCAAGAAGCTGCGAACCTCAGTCACGTTCCTTGGTCTCTCCCAATCCATCACTGCTTACACCTTAGCAGGGTCTACTGATATACTCTCCTTGGAGACAACATGTCCCAAGAACTTCACTTTTTCTTGCCAGAAGTCGCACTTGCTGAACTTGGCATACAACTGGTTGTCGTCCAAAGTCTGTAAGGTAATCCGGAGATGATCCTTATGTCTTCCCAATTCTTCAAATAGATGAGGATGTCGTCAACAAAAACCACAACAAACTGGTCAAGGTAGGGTCGGAACACTCGATGCATCAAATCCATGAACAAGGCCGGGGCGTTCGTCAAACCGAACAGCATGACAACAAACTCAGAATGTCCATAACGAGTCCTGAAAGAAGACTTCAGGATGTCTCTCTCCTTGATTCAAAGCTGATGGTAGCCCGTCCTCAAGTCAATCTTGGAGAAGTATCTGGCTCCCTTGAGTTGATCAAATAGTTCTTCAATCCTCGGCAACAGGTACTTGTTCTTGATAGTAACTTGGTTCAACTGACGATAATCCACGCATAGTCTCAAAGTTCCGTTTTTCTTCTTAACAAAAAGAACTGAGGCTTCCCAAGGCGACGAACTGGGGTGAATGAATCCCAATCGCAAGAACTCATCCACCTGCAGCTTGAGTTCTCTCAACTCAGTAGGCGTCATTCTGTAGGTAGGCAAGGCAATAGGGTTTGCACTCGGCACTAGGTCGATGGAAAAATCCACTTCCCTCATAGGAGGCAAACCAGGGATGTCTTGAAATATGTTCCCAAACTGACAAAAGACAGGGATATTCTCGAATCCGAGCTTCCCATCCATTGACCATAGGTCAAGTACGGCTAACTGATCAGACAGATCAGGTCGAAGCCTCTTGAGTCTTACAGACAGTCCTCCAGGAAACACAAGGGTTAACATCCTACTATAGCAGTCAATAACAACACGGTATGCTGCTAACCAGTCCATACCCAGAATCACATCATATAAAATCATATTCAATACAATCAAGTCAATCAGTGTTTCAGTCTCTCCCATGGAAACGGGACAAGACTTGCACACCCTACTCAGAGAAGTGGGACCTCCCACTGGGTTCTCTAAGGTCAAGCTAGGGCTCATATTACTACATTTCAAACCCAAAGTACATACAAGCTCATGCGAAATGAATGAATGATATGCACCCGTGTCAAACAATACAAGTGCATGAGTCGAGAAACGCGGCAAAGTACCTTCCATCACTCCTCCCGGCATCCTAGGTTCTTTTGCCTCGTCATCAGTGGGTACTGCTGGCGGAGCTATGGCATGTAGTCAGCCCTGAAGGGGCTGGTAGGTCCCCTGGGGCTGCTGCTGGTAATGCTGCTGAGGCTGGCGAGGCGGCGCTACAGGTCCTGACCCTCTCTGCTAGAATTGTTGTGGAGGCGCTGGACGGTACTGCTGTGGAGGTGGTCCAAGCGTGGGCTAAGCATAGTGCGGTCGTGGAATCATCTGTGGGGCCGTAGAAGGTCGTGGAGGGGGATCCCTCGGTGCAGTCGTCTCGATCCTATGCAGCATCCGGCACGACTTCTGGAAATGTCCGGTCCTACCACAGTTATAATAATGCGGCGGGCAGGTGGGGTCCATGTACGACGATCGATACTGGTGCTCTGGTGTCCGGCTCTTCTCATCCCTCTTCTTGCACTTGTCCTTCTTGCTTCCTTCTTGAGGCGTGCGGTTGCTCAGCTGCTTCTCCTTGTTCTACTTCTTCTGTTGCTCACGAGCCTTCAAGAACTTGGCGTTGTTCCTCTCTACCTTGCGAGCAACATCCACCACCTCATTGTACTGTGTGAAGGTTTGAGTAATCAGCTTTCCTTTAATGTTACCCCACAGCCCGTTCTCGAACAGATGTGTCTTCTTCGCTTCCGTGTTGACGACATAGGGGGAGAACTGCGATAACTCGGTGAACTTGGCCTCATATTCGGCCACCGACATAGACCCCTGTTCCAATCTCAAAAACTCAATCTCTTTCTCCTTCCTGATGCTCAAAGGAAAGTACTTCTCTAAGAACGCCTCTTTGAACCGTCCCAGTAGACTTCTTCCTCTTCCATGGTAGCCATGGATAACTTCCACCATCGTCGGGCTTCACCTTCTAACATGACGACTGCGAGTCGAACTCTATCCACCTCATCACACTCGAGTGCCTCAAAGATATGTTCTAGGTGGTCTAGCCACCTCTGAGCTTCTGACGGTTCCGTGGTGCCTACAAACTCTGAAGGTCCCAATCTCTTAAACCGTTATAAGAGTTTACCAGTTGAAATCTCCATAGGCGGGGGTGGAGGCAGAGGCAGAGGCGGATGCGTCTGTTGGTACTGCCCTTGCCTCACCATCTCTGCCATATCCCCCAATGCTCGGTAAACTCTAGCTAATTGGGGTTCCCATTCCTCAGGGGCTCTCGAAGTGCCCTCTTCGGCTGCTCCTCTCCTTCTTCCCACCATATTGAAACCGCACAACAAGGTGAGAAGACAACTTGAGAATAACTCCCCAATTATTCTCAACAACATGTGCAAGAGTCAAACACACCCAATGCACATCAACAACCACAATATCCTTAACTCCAACAACCCCAACTCTACAGTACCACTCAGAATCCACTAAGAAACCATGCTCTGATACCACTTTGTCACGACCCGAATTCTAAAGCGTGTCTCACACTCACGTGAGCATGACTTTAGAACTCCAAACCAAACTCTCACCCACATATACTCCAAACGTATACTCACCATGGGTGGAAACCACAATATAACAGAGAATCCTATGATAAGTTAGGATACGCAGTGGAAAATAAATCATAGAACATATATAAGAAGGTATGACATGTATCTATCACATAAAGTTAAATAAATTCCCCTCACGCCTCAGCAGGGCATAGGTGAGGATAAACAAGATAAACCCCTGTACAAAAAGAAAAAGGGGCATCCGAAAAGACAAGCATAATAAATGTACTGGAGTCAATATGCTCCTCCACCCAAATCTCCCAAATACATATAGATCAAAAGAATATTGAAAAAAAAGAATCTATGATAATGCCCATGGTCTCCTCGTCCGATTCAACAACCTCGGTCATAGTCCAAGTCCTATCTATAGTGGCCCCCTGAAATGTTAGGAGCCAAAAGGCTTGAGCTACACGCTCAGTAAATACAATGTGTATATATAGTGTGGTTAACTAGGATGCCTGTGTGTGCATGAGATTTCATGATCGATGCAAAAGTTTCATTCATTTATATGCAATGACATGAATAATTCATAAATGACCCGACAATTGGTCTAAGCAATCACGTGGATGCAAATGAATGTCGTTGATATTGTGAAGTGATATGCTCACGCTAGATCCAGACTGTACCACCATGTATCCATTCTCGGATACATGACCCCTTTTGGGCTAAGGATACCTCACAAGTTTTAAGGGAATTGCGACCCCCGGGAATTCATGTCCCTCTTTTAGTTTTATCGGGGACACCATCTCAATAGGATAGTCCAAGGGCATCATCTTCATGAACCTCCCTCTGTGGCACAATACCCACTCACAACTATCAATCGAATTTACGCTCTATATATATAATACGGTATATATAGGTATTCGTGGGCTCTTGGGGTTGCTAATCCCTCACCCTTAAATCATCCTGGATTTATAATATATATAGTCCCCCAGGAGACACCAGAGTCTTATCTCTCATTTGGGTCTCATCTTAGAACCCAAGTATCCTCACATTTGCCCTCTTGTCCTTCTCAAAGGAACTAGGGGTAATCTATGGTCTAAGTCCTCACAAGGACTATACATGCATGCATGGCCACTAGATGCATGAGATTTAGCAAACAACTACATGTATGCATCATCATCATTTAACGTATCAGAACATGCTTCAATCATGTAGTAAGTATGAAAAGAAAGCATATAATATGACTCCCACAGTCAAACAGTAATATGAAGTGAAAGCATATAACATTAGTCACCCAACATGCTTCAACACATAATAAGTATGGAATGGAAAAATATAATATTAGCTACATGATCCTTAATGGAACGGGATGACATTCATACTAGAATCCCCCTTTAAATCTCAGTCAAATACCTGCTTCGGCAAGTCTCGTCGGTGGGCCGATGTACTCACCGACATGGACCAAAACTACTCTGTCAGGCAGTCCGTCGGCGGACCGACGTATTCACCGACGCTCGTCTGCGAGTGTATACGGTTCCACCGACGACTCGCCGAACCCTAAAGCCACAAATCATGAACTCATCGGTGAGTCCCATCGGTGTCACCGACGGATCCACCGATACACATCGGTGAGTCTCGTCGGTCCTGCCGACGACTCACCGACCACAAATCTCCAAAATCACACTCCTTGTCGGCGAGTCCCTCGGTGGGCCGACACACTCACCGACAAGGCATCTCTGCAACTCCTATTGTTGGTGAGTCGATCGGTCTCACCGATGAATCGTCGATAGACCACACATGGCATGGCTCCTCGATCGGTGTCCTCGGTGGATGAGTTTCACCAAACGGCATCCGTCGGCGAGTTCGTCAGCGGACTGACCGACTCGCATACAGTCACGATTTTCTGGGTGTTTTGCCCAATTTTCGCACCTGTCCATTTCTAGGTCAAATGTCACCTAGAGTTCGTGTTTTATGGGCAAAATGGGTCCAAAATACAAGATAATCTTGATGAATCATTTCACATGGTGAATCTAAAGAAAATATGAACACTTAATCTGAAAATCAAACAAGAACATTATGCAACATCCATTTCAGCAATTTAACCTAAAAGCATTGGGCTCATTCACAATCCAATCATAGATTCGGCAAAAAAATCAATGAATCATGCACCAATATTTATATGAACACTCAAGCATTCAATGTTTTCAAACATTCAAGAAAAATTCAGAAATCCCATGATAACACACCATAAATGCACATAATGCACTTACTTAGCACATGCAAATCTTGATGCACGAAATCTGGTGAAGATGGCTCCTTGCTCAAGCTTCTTCCTTTTCCCTTCTTCTTCCTTGGAGCTCTTCCACAATCTTCTCAACCAAACACAAGACAAAATGAGTCTAGGGTTTAAGCTTAAACCCTATTCTCTAAGGGGGAATAAATCCTAACCCTTCACTAACCCCTTGGATGGGAGAGTTAATCTCAACCATCCAAGCTCTTTAGAGAAAGGGGGCTAGGGTGTAGGGCAAGGGGTACACAACAAGTGTCCTCAAGAGCTGGCCACAAATTACAAAAATGCCTCAAAGAATACATAATTTACAAAAACTCCCCAAATAGAAAAGACAGTAAAATCTAAGGGGCGTTACACACCTCCTCAGCAAAATTGTACACCAACACAATTCAACGTCCTGTTTGACAATTGGGTGAAGGATGACCGTGTACAATTGCCTATTCCGAAGAAGACACCATTAGCAAAAGATCGGAGCAATCCGAAATTTTGTAAGTATCATCAGTACCTGGCTCATAGTACTTATGATTGTTACTCCATGAGGAGGTTATATTATCTTCGAGTAAAACTTAGGGAAATTGAACTACAGCCAGAAATAGTTTGTACCGATCCTTTGCCTAATCACAAGGGTAAAGGACCTGCCGTGAACGTCATTGATTCGGAAGTAACTCGAGTTGTTGACTATCCTCCGAGGATAGAATTTTTGAAATATCAAAGGCTCGAGGAGAGCACAAAAGAAATAGGCTTTTCGAAGTCTGATCAGATAGCCATTCGAGCGTACGCTCAGAGGCTGTCCTTGCGAGAAGCAGAGGAGGAATGTGCCAATGCTGTCTTAGAAGAGGGTCTGATAACTTTCGGACCAAAGGACATGATGGTTTCGTACGAAAGTCATGGAAGATCCTTATAATTGAACTCTGTACTACAAGGAGTGGATATTCGAAGATCTCTAGTGGATGCTGGATCTTCCTTGAATATTATTCCAATTGGCATCTTGAAGGCTATTGGAGTATCATCCGAAAGGGCGGTCCCTCAGGCGATGAAGATTTTCAGCTTTGATGCTCGAAGCCAGTATGCTCTGGGTCATGTGACCGTCGAACTACAGGTTGGACCATACAGATATCCAACTCTATTTCACGTGTTGGACAGTGAGCCAACATATCACATTTTGTTGGGACAGCCTTGGATCCACAGGTGTAAACTTTTTCCTTCAACATATCATCAGTGTTGCAAGGGATTTCGAAATGGCAAGATGGTTCGACTTGTTGTTGATCCTTGCCCTTTTGACCAGCTTGAAGTTCATCTTGCAGATGCTGCTGAGTATGATGAACTTGCACCAGTTGGGGAATGCCAAGTCTCTCTTCCTCGCAGTATATCCCTACCAGCATGGCCAGCACTTCAGGCCAATCCTGATATGCCTATATCTGAATCCGGACCCTCTAAAAGGAAGATCAAAGAAGAAAAGAAAAGAGAACAAAAAAAAAAAAAAGAGAAAAAGAGGTCTGCTGTGTCTGAAGCTGTTGTTGAACAACCTGCTTCTAAAGCTCGGTGTACTCAGGTTGTTACTCCTGAAGGACGAATCATATATCGTCTTTGGTCTGAACAAGAAGGCTCTCTTTCGAAGGTTGTTTCGAAAGAGAAGGATCAAGAACCTGCAGCTTATCATGTTGAGATCCCAAGTCATGAGGATAGTGATGATGTCCCATCAATGGCTGAAATATTCGAAGTTCAACATGATCTGCAAGAAGCGCTAGAACAGCTTGAAGATAATGTAAAGAAGTCTGTTCACGAAACCCTGGAGGAAGTCAACTTATCAGAACCAGGGGAAGAGAAAAAGACAACTTTTAGTAATGCTAGTCTGTCTCTCGAAGAGAAGGCTAATCTTGTAACATTATTGAAAGCTAATAAAGATGTCTTTGCTTGGTGTTACGATGATATATGTGGATTGGATCCTCATTTAGTCACACATAGATTACATTTGTCTTCAGACATCAAGCCTGTTAAGCAGTCCTTTCGAACCTTCAAGCCTAAGATCGAATTGCAAATCAAGGGTGAAATAGAAAAGCTTTCGAAAGCTGGTTTCATTAAACCAATACAACATCCTACCTGGTTGGCGAATGTTGTTCCTGTAAAGAAGAAGAATTGACAAATCAGATGCTGCGTTGACTTTCGAGATCTAAACAAAGCAAGTCTGAAAGATGAAATTCCATTACCGAACATGGATCTTCTTATTGATGCTACAACATGACATGAAATGTTTTCGTTCATAGATGGTTATAGTGGGTATAACCAGATCAAAATGTATCATATGGACGCTTAGTACACAACATTTCGAACTCCTTTGGGTAACTTCCATTACACAGTTATGCCTTTCGGATTGAAAAATGCGAGCGCAACCTATCAGTGAGCAATAACCACTATCTTTCATGATATGATGCATAAAGAAGTGGAAGACTATGTGGATGACATTGTGATGAAGTCCAAGGAAGGCTCTCGACATTTCGAAGTATTAAAAAGGGTATTCGAAAGTTGCAGAGAATACAAGTATAAAATGAACCCTGTTAAGTGCGCTTTTAGGGTTACTGCTGGAAAATTCATTGGTTTTGTAGTTAACAGAAAAGGAATTGACTTGGATCCCACAAAGTCAAAAGCAATTCTCGAGACGACTCCTCCTACCAATCAGAAGCAGTTGAAGTCCGTCCTGGGAGAAGTTTCATATATTCGAAGGTTCATTCCAAGTCTTTCGGCATATATATCTCCTTTCTTAGTGCTACTTCGAAAATGGGCAGAATTCGTATGGACTCTGAAATGTCAGCAAGCCTTCAAGAATATCAAGAATCTACTGAAACATCCTCATAAAATGGTAGCACCAATTCTAGGGAAACCACTCCGGATGTATTTGGCTACTTCAGAAGATGCTATTAGAGGATTATTAGCTCAAGAAGATGATCAGAGAATTGAGAAGCCAGTATATTACATCAACAGGCTTTTGCAAGGAGTAGAAGTGAAGTATTCTCAGGTGGACGAATTCTGCCTTATTCTATATCATGTAACTCGAAAATTGAGACATTATCTTTTAGCATGTTCAATTATTTTGGTTACTCGCTCGAATCCCATAAGGTATTTGTTGTCACAACCTGTCTTGATTGGAAGATATACAAAGTAGTTGTTGCAACTATCAGAATTCAACATTGTGTGCGAAACCTCCAAAGGCATCAAAGGGCAGGCAGTGGCTGATCTGCTTACTGCTTTCTTGAAAGTACAAGATGAAGAGTTACCTGAGTTCGAAGTTGCCTCTGTGAAAAATCAAGAATGACATATGAAATTTGATGGATCCTCAAAGTCAAACGGAGGAGGAGCTGGGATTAAATTCACTTCAAATGATGGGCCACATCTATATTATTCCTTGAGGATGGATTTCATATGTTCCAATAATAGAGCAAAATATGAAGCTCTACTTATTGGGCTGATTATGGCCAAACAGATGGAAATGCAAAAGTTGAGAGTCTTTGGAGACTCGAAAGTCATCTTTTCTCAGATCAATGAAGATTTTGTTGTTAAGGAACAGGAGTTAGTTCCATACAGAACAACAATCAGAACATTGATGAGCAAATTTGAAGAATGTATTTTGATGCATATTCCGAGAGCCAAAAATCACCAAGCAGATACTTTGGCTAATTTGGGAAGCAGGTTGAGTTTGAATGACGATTCTCAACAAATTGAAGTAATTCAAAAGGTTCTACCAGCAACAATGGACCTTGAAATTGAGCAAGAGGATAGTGCGTCAAATGATTAGAGGCACGCTATCTTACACCAACTCAAACATTCAACTACAATTTTCGAAATTCGTATTCGCAAAATTAGCAAGTTTTGTTGAATTTGGTCACATCTTATATTTCAAGGCTTCGAATTGGTCACAATTTTCGAAATTCGTATTACTTCGATGAGTTGGAAATGAAGAAGCACAACAAATACAGGATATTCATGAAAAGACTTATGGAATTTCGGATTCCATTCCTTTATATAGAAGACTACAAAGATTTGAAGTATATTGGCCAACCATGTCTCTTGATTCTTCAAAGTTGCAGAAAAGTTGTGTTGGTTGTCAAAGTATCATTGGTATTATGGAGGTATGTCCTATCTTTTTAGAGGAGGAAGATTGGAGAAGACCATTCATTCAATTCTTGAGAGATGATTTTTTACATAACAACGCATATGAAGCTCATCGTATTCAAAGAAGAGCTGTGCGATTTCGTTTTCAAGAAGGATATCTGTTTCGAATAAACGTGGATGACAAGTTACTCAGATGTCTTGATCCACAAGACGCAACAATTGTACTTCGAGAAGGACATTCAGGAGCATGTGGAGCTTATCAAGGAAAACGAAAGTTATATGAGCAAATTCGAGATATGGGATATTATTGGCCTTCTATGAAGGAGGATGCTTTCCAAGGCAAATACAAGGAAATATTCTAAGGCAACATCCTCAAAGTACGCAATCCATTATTACTCCATATCCTTTCCACACTTGAGGGCTAGATTTAATTGACCCAATCAACCCCCATAGTAGAAGAGGACATACATGGATCTTGGTGGCTACTGAATATTTGACCAAGTGGTAGAAGCTATTGCTTTGAAGAAAGCAATGGGAGATGCTGTATCTCAGTTTATCAAAGAATATCTTATTGCTCGAGGAGGAGTACCTCAAAGGGTCATTTCTAATAATGGTTCTTCATTCATAAGTCGTCATGTTCGAGAAATTCTTGCAAGTTATAAAATAATTCACAACAAATCAACTCGATATTACTCTCAAGGTAATGCTCAAGTAGAAGCTATGAACAAGACAATGATCAGGTTGTTGAGCAAGCTAACTTATGATTATCCTACTCAATGGTATGAACATTTGTTTGATGTTTTATGGGCATATCGAGTATCTAAGCATCGAGCTACTAAGGAAACTCCTTTTTCTTTAGTATATGGAATGGAAGCAACTTTACTTGTTAATTCGCAAATTTCTTCAGCCAGAATACTACAAGCTGCTGAGATGGATTGGGATACTTATGATTTTGTGGCAATTCGAATACAGGAGATAAATGACTTGAGTGAGAAACGACAACAAGCATTAGCAAACAATTTGTAGTACCATCAAGTCATTTCAAAAGTCTATCAGAAGAAGGTATCTCCTTGAGACTTCCAAGAAGGAGAATTAGTATTTCGAGCCTCATTTTATGAGAGAAGCAATACTATTAAACCGAAATTTGTAAAAATGTGTGATGGACCTTTCGAAATCATAGAAGCTTATCCTTCAGGGTATTACAAAATTGTCTTACTTGAGGAGGATGTACAAGAAGAGTTAGTTAATGGAAAATAGTTAAAACATTATTATTTCTGAAAGGAAAATTGTAAAGAAAAAAAAAATCATGTATGAAAGGAAATTTTCATTGATAATCAATCTTGAGCATACATTTTCTTTGGAAAAATATGTGATGTTACAATTATGCCAGAAACTTCATAAATTCTCTTCCAATTATCTTCTACCTCTGTCTTGAGAAATTGAACATATTGTGCAAGACCTTGAACTTCTTTTTCTTTATCTTCAAAAGATTTTTTGATGATAGCTAGTTCTTTCCTCTTCTCTTCTAATTATTGAGAGCTAGCAGAAAGCTTTTCGTGAGTTTGATTCTTCTGAATTTCAAGTTGAACCTTCTCTTGAAAACAAGAAAGAGTATTCTCTAGATTGTTGAAGTGAATTTTCAACAATTTGACATTCAAACCCAAATCTTCAATACTCGAAAGGAAAAATTTTCAATTCTTGACATCTTCTAGAGGTAGTGAACCAAAAGTTTTGTTAGACATTTTTCGAGAAGGGCACATAACTCTTGGTATCCCACACTCCTTTTGTATGAAGAAGAAACTCTAACCTTATCAGAAATATTTTCAAATGCATAAAAAATGGCATCCATCCACTCAGCCATATGAGAAAAAATCATGTATGTTCCTTCATATAAAATAAGCTTAGGAGATGCAAATTCAGAGCTCTTTCTCTTTCGAAGATTGACTCTTGAAAAACTCGAAGAAGAAGAAGCATTAATGTTTGACTTACTTGAAGTGGCAACCACATTTGAAGTAGAAGCCGAAGCAACAACAGATGATGGAAGGAGTGTAGCAATCTCGCTGATAGAAGAGACTGTAATTTTCGGATCAATAATATTCGAAGTATTTACCTTCAAACCTTCAACATGACTTTCAGCGTTTGGTATGACAATAGTCGAATCAACAGTCCTTGAAGCATTTGGTTTAAGGCATTGAGTGAGAGGTAGTTGATCAACATCAATCTCAGTAACATGAGTGATGATATGAGAAGAAGTAGTAATAGGTGGTCTTTCAGCAATAGATAAAGAAGAGGGGGCTATTGGAAGAGGGTTTGAAATTAGAGATTCCTGGTCTTCATGAATTTGAGTATCATCAGGAACATGCTGTTCTTCTTCATGAGTTTAAACATCATCAGGAATATATTTCTCTTCATCCTCGTTTTCTTCTTCCTTTATTTCCTCTACCACTATTTTTTCCTCTTCAATTTCCTTTTCTACTTCTTCTCCAGATTTAGAATCTTCTTATTCGTCACTTTCTTCAGAATCCGAGACCTTGATAGAAGATTTCGAGATTTCCATTTTATCTTGAACTAGATTTGCATCCTCTTGAATTGGCACATCTACATTCTCTTGAACTTGTATTACTTGTATTTGCTTATGAGCTGACTCCTGTTCCGTAATGGATGTCTATTTTTGCTCAGTCTGAGCTTGCTTAGCCATATCCTTTTTAGCATTATGAATGGCCAATTCATTCAACAAAGAAACCATAGACATATTCTTTGTGTGAGGAAGACTAGCATTGGCTAACCCATTTTGAACTCGAAGTTTATTCACAACATTTTCAAGGTTAAGCCTTTTCTGTTAAAGATAGGTAGGACCATGTTTATCAACAATTTCCTTAGGAACATCTTGATGAGTTCTAGCAAGTTCCTGCAGATAATTGAATCTCATAATCCCCTTACAAATATTATATGAAGAAGAGGAGAAAAGAAGAAAATTCGAAAGAATAGTTACCAGAGTTAAGGCATTCCTTGTCGAAGAATACTTTATCACTTCATCAGTCGAGAGAAGCTTGGTCCTTACACCCACAAGCTCTTCTCTTTTCTTACCTTCCTCAGGTTTGGCTGAAAATTCGAAATACATGAGCATTAATATTCGAATACATGAATACACATGTTTGCAATGCAGAAGACTCAAATTAAAAGTTTTAAGGAATACCTGAAGAGGATGATTTGGCAGATGAAATTCCTTTGTCCTTAGGCAATATGTTGGCAAGGGGAGCAGGAGGAGTTTTCTTCTTAGAAGCAGCCTGATAATTTTCATTATTCATAAGATGACAAAATCAAAAGGAATCAGGAATGAAGTTCTAAAATTGTATACTTACAGCCTGCGGCTTCTTTCCGGTAACTTTTTCAAATTCGAAAGAAACTTTATCTTTCGAAGCCAGATCACCAAAAATCATCAAGGACAGCGCAACTGGAGGTAAGATCTTACTCTTTTCAGCAGAAGACTTTCTCTTAGAAGAGCGAGTTGGCTTCTCAATTTCTTCTCCATCCCGAGAGACATTCCCATAAGAACTTGAAACTATTTCTCGAATTGAAGAATCAAGGTAAAAAACATAAAGAGAAGGGATGGAGATACCTTTCCAAGGAGCATTCATCTTACTTTTCTTCGAAAAAGACTCAAGTCTTGTATATCGAACAAATATGACTTGCTCTGAAGGTTTAGCTTTAGCATTCGGGAATGTATCAAAATCAACCAACAGATGTTGCCAAAATTCAGCCCATATTTAGATGATCCAGCTATTCTCGAAAAGGCTGCAATGATAATATTATCAAAAACCCACACACAGTCCAAAGCCTCCGAAATAACAAATCATTTGCCAGCATCTCGAGGGGATGGAACTGCGATAGGAATTATTTGAGGCAATGTCTGATCCAGCCCAAATTGCTTCAGTACTCTGTGAGGATTGTAATGAAGAGCACTTGCAAAATCACCCACAACCATACCAAGGGCATAACCATGATGAATGGTCACAGCATATACCTTGAAGAATTTCGACTGAAGCTTGAAATTCAGAGCTGGAATGAAGGTATCGTTGTCATCAGAGAGAATAGAGAAATTGATAAAGCCTATCTTTCGAAGATATGGCCTGTAAAGAAATTTGCTCTCCTTATCTAAAACATCTATCAAGTTAATGTTTTTGTTGGGAGCGTGATCAGCCTAAAAAACAGAATGGGCATTGGAAGCAGTGGCACATAGAATCCCTGTATTTGGAAAAATTTCAACTGGAGCATATTTCAGATAATGCTCCCAAAAAAAAAAACTTGAAGGAAAGCTATATTAATAACTGTCTTAATCACTTGAGCACCCTGTGATCGAGCTTGATCTTCAAAAAAAAAGATCGGGACCCTCATATAGGTTACCTAAGAAAAGGGAGCTAAATGGACCTTGACACCCTGAGCTAACTTAATAGCCAGTGGAAATAGTTTCTTATGAATTTTATCAGAAGGGAAGTTGGGAAGAATGAAGTGGGAAAGCCAAAGAAAAAGGAAAGCTTCGAAATAAGCAGGGCTAGTCCTACCTACACCATTCACTACGGTAAGCATGACATGTTCTTCTCTCCAAAATAGAGAATCCATCATGCTATATTCTTTTGAGAACTCTTACTTCCGAAGGAAGGGGACGAACTAGTCTTCTTCAGAACTGCCTTTGCTGTTGCAAGGTCTAAACCCTCAATCAAGGCTTTCACAGTCTCGAGCTCCTTACGAGATAAAGAAAGATCACCGGGATGAACATCTCTAACAACAGGAAAATTGTATAAAGCCCTCACATCTTCAAGAGTTGGAGTAATCTCTCCAAAAGTTGTTACAAAAGTGTGAGTCTGTGGATTCCAGCGGCACAAAAAAGCTTTCAAACCTTCATTATCACGGCAAATCTGTGACATTGAAGCTCGAACGGCATTATAAATTCCAGCCTTCTGCAACTTGGTGGTATAGATAGGATTTAAAATGATACTTCTACAGTAAGAACCCCAATCAGCAGGCATACCTAAATGAGACTTGAAGCAAACAACTGAAAGGGGAAAATCATTCTTGGCGGCCCTGAAATAAGGAATCAATTTAAAACGACCAAGATTCTCCTTGGATGCTTTGTTATCAAGATAATGAGATAACAAATGTGAATCCATTTTTGGAGAAGGAATCCAAGCATTAGAAGGATCCCAAAAAAGTTCATCGCCAACCTCTATGCAATCCTCTGAGGGCTCCTCAAACGGTTGAATGGCAATAGCCTTTTGTTTCTGTGCAGGTTTTCTTTTAGGAGACATTGTGAAAACATGAGGAATGATAGGTTTAAATACTTCGAAAATGAAGGATTTACAGAAGCAGAGAAAGGAAGAAAGAGGAGTTGAATCTGATCAAAGTAAGTTGATCTTTACAGATTTCCTCCCTTTTATATACATTTTTTGAATTTGAAATGATTAGATTTGTGGTAATCCCAAACACTGTTTTCATGGGTTTCCAAGCATTGTATATGCTGAGCATTAAGTGAATGACATGTCAGCATGATACTTAATGCATTAAGGGCTAACACGACAGGTCGCGATGACGGTTCACTATAACGCCCATAATGCATTTAATACATGTCTAATCAGCACATGGGAATACAGAAGGCTAATGATGTATTGGATTTCAAAAATCAAATTGCATCAATTAGAATATGCCACTTGGCATTATGCAACAAATTACGTATTTCAAAAGCCCACTTTGAGATTTGGGAGAACCATTCCGAAAGTCCACATTTGTTGAGAGTATTTGCTCACATCTATTGGAAGAATTAATTCGAAATGCATTAGTATTTTGAGGATCTACTTGAGATAGATCTCAAATATTCGAGTGCTCACATATGTGAGAGAATCAACTCGAAATCATATATAAGGAATTTGAAAGCCCACATATGTTGGAGTATTTCACCACATATATTGGGAGTATTATCTCGAATCATATAAATATTCTGAAGATCTACTTGAGATGGACTTCAGAAATTCGAGAGCTCTCATATGTTGGAGTATTTAGCCAAATGCTGGGAGTATTATCTTGAATTAAATAGGTATTCTAAGAATCTATTTAAAATAGATTTTAGACAAAGAATCCCTACGGATCTACTTGTGATAGAACTTAAACTTTCGAAGGCCTACATATGTAGAAGAATCTCGAAAGACAAGTATTTCTTCGAAGGCCTACATATGTAGGAGAATCTCGAAAGACAAATATTTCTTCGAATGCCTACTTACAGTAGGAGAATCAAATTCGAATTTATATATTTTAAAAGAATCTTGAAATAAACAAGTATCTTGATGATATACATGAGATGGACCTCAGAACTTTGAATGCCTACTTACGTTAAGAGAATCATATTCGAAGTAGCATATTACCTTCGATGAGAAAACTCTTGAAGAGATCAATGTATTTCAAATAAAAATTTGAATTACATTCCATATTCTAAGGAAAACCTTAGACCAATATTACCTTCGATGAGAAAACTCTCGAAGAGATCAATATATTATATTTTCAAGTGAAAATACTTGAATTACATTCAATATCCGAAGGAAAACCTTAGACCAATTTTTCATTCGATGAGAAAATTCTTGAAGAGATCAATGTATTTTCAAATGAAAACATTTGAATTACATTCTATATTCTATAGAAGATCGTGTAACTTCGAATGCTAATTCACAATAGGAGAATCATATTCGAAGTAGTATCTCCTCTTTAAAGAAAAACTTTCGAGGAACTCGATGTATTTTCAAGAGAAAACATTTGAATTACATGTAATATTTAAAACATTAGCTTAAATCAAATAAATTTAAGTGCCAACATATGTTGGATATTTTGCCACATATGTTGAGAGTTACATCTCTTTTAAGCTTTCATAGCATTACATATTTGCTTCAAATATTGGGACAAAGTAAATCATCCACGAATTGTGGAAGGTTACGAGAATTATGAGAACTCATTGATGGAGCTTGAGAAAAGAAAGCACAAGCTCAATCAACTATTATCCTTTTCAAATCCATCTTTTTCTCTTCATGAACGTTAGGTGCCAAGGATGTTTTAACATAAAGATAACCACCTTTCGAGTTGATTTTGCAAACGAGTTTGATTGCAACAATCTCATACCAAAAGCTCCAAATCTTAAAAGCACCGTGCTTGTTGAAGTTGACATAATGATGCTTATATGGTCGGTTCTTTGGTTTAGGCAAACGGTTGGGATGTTCCTGAACCTCAAAATGCTTTATCCAGTGCAGATTGGCCATATCAAAAGATCAACAACTTAACTAGACTAAATGTGTATTATTCACCAAATCGTTTTTGAAACACATTTGAGCAAGGTGAGTTGATTTCTTGAAACTCTTTGCATCTATATATATATATATATATATATATATATCATATTGTCTAGGAATACTAAACGCCAAATATTTGGAAACAACACAAGTATAAATGCTACACGATTATCAGAGATATGCATAGAAAATTGTCTCTGAATAAATATGCATTTACAATCATAGTGTACAGGATCGTCCGATCCTGAGTTGGATCGGACGATCCAACTCGGGATCGGACCAAGACGAACCCCGACATGGAACAGATCTTATATTGATGCAAAAACACTCAACTCGGTCCGATCCCGATACAGATTGGGCGATCCAACTCGGATCGTCTGAGTTGAGTGTTTTGAGAGTGAAAATTTATTGATTTCACTCGGTCCGATCTCGTCCGATCCCCAAGTTGGAACTGAGTTTAAACACTATGTTTACAATGTGGATAAACATCACATTCTAAATGTAGGGGGCTAATGATGATGAGCCAGTTTGGAAATTGAATTAATTCAATCGTTATTTGACACGTGGCAAGGTCAATCGTGTAATTATACATGCAAAGACTATATACATTAGAATTTCGAATATTGTCAGAAAGTATGTTTCGAGGAAATCCCATTCAGGGAGAATCATCTCGAAATTAACAGTATATTTCGAAGTCCTACTTAAGATAGGCCTCGAATCATATTCTCGAAAGAGAACTTTCGAAACATGAAAGCATATTTAGGTTAACCACATTGAGAGGTCAAATCGTCATCATAAATATTATTTCATTATCAGTATTTCGAAGTTATATCTCGAAATAATCATCATTACGTATTTCGAGAAAGTATCTCGAAATAACCAAGTTATTATCTCAAAATCATTGATATTCTGAAACACCTTTCAGGATAATCATATTAATGACTTGAAATCGAAGTCACTCACTAAACATAGAGGGAAATAAACATTAGACTTTCAAGAGTGGAGGACCAGAGAGATAAGTCCTAGCAAGATCTTCGAAGATCTTATAGCATTAAAAGGACTTGAATCAACACAGAATAGTAACGCATCATTACTTTTATAACGTTAGATTCATTAACTAACCTAAACGTTGTGAAAGCATTTATTGAAACGTTGTATATTGAATTAAGCATTTTGAATATTGAATATTCAAATCCAAACGCCTATTCAATCAAACATTTCAATTTGTTCATGAAACGTTGTAAAACGATTAAGTGATGAATCTGAGGCTATAAAAGGAGGATGAGGCATTAGAAAGCGGCATCAGATCTCTGAGCATTTTGACATTCTCTGAGAATTGTAGAACATTTGTCTTAAAAATCATTTTTCTTAAATCTGTTAAGTTTTGTGTTGTCTTTCTGAACATTCCTGACTGATCATATCATTTTTTCCTCTCTGTATCCTTAGAAACCTTTCATTTGAACGGTCTTTCTTTGATTTAGACCAGTGAAAGCAAGTATTCAAATCCTTCGATTGCTCAACCTCCATAATAAATTGACATTTAGTCATTTATCGGTTTGTGCATCACCAGTACTAGTCACCGGTCCATTACCCCACGATACAATTCTTTGTATCGCGTGTTGGGAACTGACCGCAATGGTCCGACCCCGGTCAGGATCGGCCGATACGGATCGGTATTGGGCGATCCGTGATACCTATTGAGGACGATAATCTGATCTAATTTTGAGATCTATTTTCTACTTCATGTTAAGCTGGTGGCTTACTAATGGTGCTGAACTTATGGAGTCGATCTGGATTGATGGGATGATTATGAAGATTTGATCTAATTGAATGTTCTGTTGTGCAAATCTGTTGTGTTCTCTTTGGGCATTGAATTATCTCTTTATGCTGAGAAGTGTATCTCCTTATCACTGGAATGCTTTTGAATTTGTTCTGTTGTTTTGTCCACTAGTTGTGGCTTCTAAACTGAGCTATGTCTTTTTGAATATCATCAATACAATTGGTACTTATCTTTTAAAAATAAAAAATAAAAAAATTGCAGAAAAGGTCCCTCTTTCGCTTCATTTGTAAGTTTAAATTATTAAATAGTTGTAACTTAAAAATATTTTGTTAAACAAAATACTTAAATAAAATAGTTTTAGGATTTTCGGAATGTGTTGGGAATCCATATTCGAATTCGAATCAGAATTGGGGGATCCATATTTGAATTTGAATTAAGTATATTCGGGTTGAACACGGTTAAATTCAGATCCGAATCTGACCAATTGACAACCCTGGGACAAATCCCACCATTCCGACAATTATTCGCACTTGAACAGTGATGATCGGACAAGCTGGCGGGGTAGTTGTCCCACATCGGTTAGGAGAATACTCCCTCCGCATACTGTCATCCTCTTCTTTCTACTATTCATCCAACCTTTTGGCCTCATATGCATCCCAAACCCCTTAACATTAGTAGATAGCCTATTAGAATTAAGTAATTTGGTTAATAAAAAATTAAGATTTTGAATTAGACAAGTATAAAATAGCTTTTTATAGAGGGATCCATTAACGTATGCCCTAAGCCATTTATGGTTGGGTTTGGAAATATCCATTTTTATCAAGTCTAACCTTTTGCAGCTTATATCGATTAGAGAAAAGAAAATCATTTAATTTTTAAACTTACATTTAATTCTGTCCACTTCTTTCCGGTCATCTCATTATTACAAAAGCATTTATTTTTTAATTTTGAAAAATTACCCTTACTTCTTTATCTTGAGATGTCTTGTGCGCCAAGAATATAAAGTAGAGTTAGGTAAAGGTGGCAATGGGTCGGGTTCAGGTGGGTCATAAACGGGGGTTATAATTTAAACGGGTTGGGTTATAAATGGGATTGAGAAATCGTGGACCCGAATCCTACCGGCTAATAAACAGGTTAACGTGTATCCTAAGCGCAAACGTTAAGCCATTTATGGTTGGGTTTGGAAATATCCGTTTTTTATCAACTCTTACCTTTTACAGCTTATATTGATTAGAGAAAAGGAAATTATTTCATTTTCAAACTTACATTTAATTTCCACTTCTTTTAAGTCATGTCAATATTACAATAGCATTTGTTTTTTAATTTTCAAAATTACCCTTTTACTTCTTTATCTTGAGATGTCTTGTGCACCAAGAATATAGAGTAGACTTAGGTAGAGGTGACAATGGGTCGCGTTTAGATGGGTCATAAACGGAGTTAAAATTTAAACAGATTGGGTTATAAATGGCGTTGGGAAATCATGAACCCGAAATTCAACCTGCTAATAAACAGGTTAAGCCATTTATGGTTGGGTTTGGAAATATCCATTTTTATCCACTCTTACCTTTTACAGCTTATATCGATTAGAGAAAAGGAAATTATTTAATTTTTAAACTTACATTTAATTCTTTCCACTTCTTTCAAGTCATCTTAATATTACAAAAGCATTTATTTTTTAATTTTCAAAATTGTGCTCTTACTTCTTCGTGGCAATGGATCTGGTTCAAGTGGGTCATAAACGGGGTTATAATTTAAACGGGTTGAGTTATAAATGGGGTTGGGAAATCATGAACCCAAACCCAACCTTCTAATAAGGGGTTGAACCTGCCAACCCGTTAAATTTTTAATTTATCAAATAATTTAATTTTAATTTAGTTTTAAATTGATAATATTTTAAATTAATGAGGTATACAAACGGTGGCCTAACTAACTGACATTTTCTTGGCATCCAAATTGAGCTTGTGACAAGACAAAAGGATTATAGGGTAATTTATGAGGTATCCAAACTGTGGCCTAACTAACTGACATTTTTCTTGGCATCGAAATGGAGCTTGTGATAAAACAAAAGAATTAAAGTGTAACTTTGGAAATTAGAAAATAAATGCTTTTATCTTGAAAGAAGTGAAAAGAATTAAGGGTAAGTTTGAAAATTAAATAATTTTTTTTATTCTAATCGATACAAGATGTAAAAGGTAAGTTGATGATAAAAGATCTTTTCAAATCCAACAATAAATGGCTGTACATATGCCCTTAGGGCATACGTGAATGGAACCCAATAACTAATAGTATACTAAACTTCAGCTTAAGAGGTGTTATATATATGACCATACCGTAGCCGATATTTTATGGACATTTAAAACTTAGCCCAGCTTGATTATGTTGTTATATAATCTATGTCCAAGTCCATCCACATCAGGCTGGGCGTATTAAGCTGGATAGGTTGCTCGAATCATTAACAGTTAGGTTACGTTTATCCTGGTTTGGTGATGAAGGGTGGAGAAGCATAGGGTTGATGAATCCGGTCACAGAACACACAACCTTTTAGAATTGCTATGGTTTAAGAGAAAACCTTAGAACAATAGGAATAAAAGAGAAACAATTCTAAATAAATTTTCATAAAATGTCTAATAATAATTTTCTCTACAATCTCTTTCCTATTTATAAGAAAATCCTATCTCAAACGAAACCCTAAAGTGCTAAAAACAATCCTAAAAGAAATAGGTAAAAAAAAGTTATTAAAACGGGTAAAAGGTTTTGGAGGCCATTTTGAGGGTCTAAACAACTTTAAACGGCCGACATGCATCTCATGTCAAAGAGTAGTAGTGAGTCTTGTAGCTCTCGTCGTTATCTTTCTCAAATGTTATTATAAGCCTAATTTTGACATCGGAGCTGAAAGTTATGCCTGTTTGAAGCCACGATGCGCATGGTGCATCTTATTTCGATCCAGTGCTTCTAAGTAAGCTTCCGCGGTCACCTCTACTACATCATTCTTCCCAGGTGGGAGAGAATTCGACTTCAAATTCGCAATATCATCATTGAAACTATCCCCATACTATGCACAAGGTGCTTCACATTGAACATGCTAGTCGTCGAATATGACTTGGCAGATTCAAACGATAAGCATTAGGATTGATCTTCTCAATAATCTCAAACGGTTCAATCTTCCTTACAACAAGCTTATTGTACTCTGCAATAGAAAACCTATCATTGGTCAAGATATCCCATACATAATCACCAACATCGAACTCTACATGACGCCATTTCTGGTCAGCTGCAACCTTGTATTTGGCATTTGACTCGTGCAAATATTTCTGAAAAGCCTCATGTGTATCCTACAAGTGTGTAATAAAATCTTCAGCCTTCTTACTAGGACATTTCAAATCTGCTATAGGAGCTAAATCCAATGGTGATATGGGATTATAACCATATACAATGGTGAAAGGACTGAAACCCGTGCTCCTATTGACAGTGCGGTTGTAGACAAACTCTACATGGTACAATTTCTGATCCCACATCTTCAAATTGGCTCCCACCAAGCTACGTAGTAAATCACCCAATGAACGATTAACAACCTCCATTTGTCCATCGGTTTGAAGATGATAGGCACTGTTGAAATCCAGCCTTATATTTGCAAGTTTCCACAAATACCTCCAAAAGTGACTAAGAAATCGAGTGTCTCGATCAGAAACAATGGATTAAGGAAGACCATGAAGACGATAAATCACAAAAATACAATTATGCCACATGGACTACATCTGTAGTCTTCTTGCAGGCAATAAAGTGTTTTATCTTTGACAAACGATCAACAACCACAAAGACAGAGTCGACACCTCTTTGTGTACCAGGAAGTCCCATGACAAAATCCATACTAACATAAGACCATGGTTGTCCTGGAATAGGAAGTGGCATATACAACACCGCATTAGTTGTTTTGTCCTTAGAAATATGGTAGGTATGACAATTCCTCACGAACTTATACACTGTCCTACGCATAGTTGGCCAGAAATAGGAACCGGACGCAAGTAGGAAGGTCTTGTCACATCCCCTAAGTCCTCATCATGTAACTCCTTGATAATTTTCAATCGAAGACTAGTATCAGGTACACATAATTGATTCCTGTTAAAAGGAAACCATCATGGAGAAGAAAGTCTGATCGATGTCCTGCTATCACTTCAACCAGCACAGTCGCAAAATAGGGGTCAGAAGCCAATGACTTACGAAAAGAATCAAAATCAAGTACTTGGGTGTGTATGGTAGTGAGTAAAGAGTCTCTACGATAAGGCATCAATAACATAATTCTGTAAACCAGGCTTATGTCTGAGAACAAAAGTGTACTCTTGCAAATAAGAGGCTCAGTCTGCATGTCGAGAAAAAAAGCTTATCCTGACAATTGATATGCTTCAAAGCATCTTGATCAGAATATAGAACAAACTCAGCAAGCATTAGGTTATGACTCCAATTCTTTAAGGCTTGTATGATTAAATTGAACTTGACATCATATGTGTTGTATCTCACTTTAGCACCATTCAACTTCTCACTAAAATAAGCAACAGGATTGCCCTCTTGGCTCAGAATAGCCCCAATGCCCACCTCTGAAGCATCACAATGAAGCTCACTTGGATTAGTAAAGCTAGGAAGAGCAAGAACAGGTGCTGACGTTAACTTGGTCTTTATCACAAAAAAGGGTTGCTCGGCATCTTCGGACCATAGAAATTTTCCATCCTTCATACATTCTGTAATAGGTGCCATGATAGAGCTGAAATGGGGAATAAATCACCTAAAAAACGATGCCAAACCATGAAAACTCTGTACCTCGTGAATATTAGTCTGCTTTGGCCACTGTTTCACTGCGTCCACCTTAGAATCAGCCATGGTGATGCCATCCTTAGACACAACGTATCCGAGAAATAACACTGCGTCTGTCATAAACGAACACTTATTAAGAGCTATGTAAAGTCACGCCCTTTATAAAATTGAAAGAACCTCTTTAAGGTGCTACACATGCAGATTGGAGTCAACATTATAAATCAAAATATCTTCAAAATAAACCACCACAAAGGTACCAATGAAGAGTCTCAACACTTGGTTCATGACCCACATGAAGGTGCTAGGAGCACTGGACAAGCCGAACGACATTGCTAGCCACTCGCACAACCCCTCACAACTCTTGAAGGTGGTCTTCCACTCCTCTCCAGGACGTATTCGAATTTGGTGATAGCCACTTTTCAAGTCCAACTTACTAAAAGCAATAGCTCCACCCAACTAATCTGACAAGTCATCCAATCGGGGAATTGGAAATCTGTCATTAACTGTGATCATATTTATGGTTCGACTGTCTACGCACATACGCCAACTACCTTCCTTCTTGGCGTGTGCAATGCAGCTACGGCACAAAGGCTGACACTCTCACAATTGTGACCATTTTGTAACAGTTTCTCTACTTGGTGACAAAACTCCTTATGTTCCTTGGTACTCATGTGATAATGTGGTCAGTTAGGCAAGTTGGAACTCAGAACCAGATCAATCTAGTGTTGTATATCCCATAGAGGTGGTAACTCATCTGGGAGGTTCTAAGGGAATGCCCTTTGAAACTGCTAAAGTAATGGTCTCACAATCTCTAGAACGGGTCTGCCAATCTCCCCCTCCATACCAACTAGTACACATACACCATCCTCATCTCTTCCATCTCCCTCATAAATCTGTCCATAGACAAAATATTGGAGCCCTTCTCAATTGGTGATTCAAACACATTCTCTTTCTGGGACACGATTATGATTCAGGTATTATCCCACATGAGTATTTTTTCGGCCCTCATGTATAACATCCCTATTGTACTGCCATGGTCATCCCAATAGAAGATGACAAGCATCCATCACAACAATGTCATGCCACACTTTATCCTTGTATTTTAGCCAATAGAAAAGTTAATCAAATAACTCTTAGTAACTTTTACCTTATTTCCTTTCTTAAGCCAAGTTAACTTGTAGGGATAAGGGTGATGTGTAGTTTCCAACTTTATCTTTTGGACAACTTCTTCTACCACTAAGTTCTCACAACTGCTCGAATCAATAACAAGTTGGCAAACTTTAGCACCAATGGTGCAGGTGGAGTGAAAGATATTGTGACGAAGCCATCTGTCGCCTTATGTTTCCTTTGGAGTGAGATTGATCATACTCATCACCAAAACCTACCCTTGATCGCTCCAAACATACTCTTCTCGAGGGTTCTATTCATCAAACATAGTTTCCTATTGAAACTCATCTTCTGGTTTGTTGTCAAATTCTTCACCTTCTACAAATAACCCCTTAGCAGGTCTATCGCATTTTTTTACACTCGGTCACTTGGTGACTTTGTTCTCCGTACTTGAAACACTTTATTTCTGCGTTATTGACTAGTTTGTTGTTATTGCTTGGATGTATCAAAGCCTTCCTATGGGCTATACGTTACTGCCTGTCTGCACGGTTGCCCTACTGTTGGGGGTGCAAAAGTAGGGTTAAAGACTCCTGCAGTACCACCCATCCGTTTCTCAAGATGAAGAGCTCTGGCATGTGCTCCAGAAACAAAAAATAAGAGGAATAAATTCAGGGTATCTACGAATTGCTGACGCAAACCTCCAATATACATAGATGCAAGTTGTTCTTGAGGATTGGATAGGTCATTGCGAGATACTAATTGTTCGAAGTCATTGGTGTAATCGTCCACAGATCTCACCCCTTAACGAAGGTTCTGCAAATATTGATATAAAACTCTCATGTAGTTATGGGCAGAAAAGCTTGCCACATATGCTTCTTAAGTTTCTCCCACGAAGTGATCTTGTCCTGACTTTGTATAGCTCGGATAAGTTTGGACTGCTGCCACTAAGCAGAAGCACATCCTCTGAATTTAGTAGCCACTAAGGGATCTCTCCTATCATCTGGAAACCTCCTTGAAATCCAGAGTCTCCTCCACAGTATAATCCAATCCACGCCATGGAAATCAGGCATGTCAGCCTTCAATCCTGATTTTCAAGGCCTTGAATTAAAAGGCCTCTCCTCCTCGGGTTTGACCTCTGCAAACGTATTTTTGGATTCCGTATCCTGCTCTTTGTTCTGATGCACGGTCAAAGCAGCCCTCTGCTGGGCTAGGATCTCGATCTGTCATGTGTTTTGTTACAACATCATGCTCGTAAAGTTCTTCCAAAGGAGCATCTCGCCCACCTCGTCTGCGAGGCAGCATATCAACACATGATCTGAAACCAACTAATGTAGGGTGAAGAGCATTATGGTTGATGAATCCAGTAATAGAACACACAACCTTCTAGATTTGCTAGGGTTTAACAGAAAAAGCTTAGAATAATAGGAATAAAAGTGAGAAAAACTTCTCAATCAATTTTCATAAAATGTCTAATAATAATTATCTCTACAATATCTTCCCTATTTACAAGAAAATACTATCTCAAACGAAACCCTAAACTACTAAAAACAGTCCTAAAAGAAATAGATAAGCAAAAGTTACTAAAATGGGTAAAAGAGTTTGGAGGCCGTTTGAAGGGTCTAAATGACTTTAAATGGCCAAAACGCATATCATTTCATGGAATAGTAGTGATTGTTGTAGCTCTCGTCCTTAGATTTCCAAAATGTTATTATAAGCCTAATTACGACACCAGAGCCGAACATTATGCCCATTTGAAGCCACGGTGTGCACGGTACATCTTATCTCGATCTAGCGCTTCTAAGTAAGCATCCGCGGTGACCTCTACTACATCACTTGTGCTTTTATAAAAGCACTCAATGGATAAGTGACTCAATGGGAGCGCTTATCCACAACAACAATAAGTTTCTTGTTTTGAAAAAATGAGTTTGGTAATACAAGTAACTTAAATACCTTAACAAGACAATCTTTGTAACACCTTGAAAATTTTTGAGTTTATCTTATGGGTATTTTGGTCATCTTACCATAACCTGTTACGGGTATTATAGTAATTGGTTAAACTCATTGAAGACAGTGGTGAGACCAATCAAAAACCTAGTATAAAAAACTTAAGGTTAGTTAGGAATAGTTTTAGAAGTGAGTTAGTGTTAGTTTTGAGTTTGGACTAATAGGAGTCTCCATGTGGCATTAGTAATTTTTAGGGATCTTAACACCATTAGCATTCCTTGATCTTAGCACTGTCATGAACCAACCCAAAAATTCAGAGTTTTCGGATTAAGTTGCGACCTTCACCCCATATCGCTATGGACGTGGTTCAACAAACATAAGCGGATGATTCAATAGTTCTAGTAAGATATAATTAACTACTAAAGATATATTAAACTAGCAAATTCAAATGAACTAAAATCTACTTCTAACTATACAAAGTATACTACCAGAGTACACTACCCAATCCGAGTCTACTCGTGTCGCGACTACGCTCCTGAACCTGAAATATTAAACAACATCCATTAGTTGGAAGCCCGGATGAGTAAACCTTCGATGAAGGGAATTCACTCATGTTCCAGTATTTGAGAAAAGTGCAAATGTGTACAATTGTGTAATAATTATAATATGTGCAAGCAGTGTACGGTTGTGGCAAACAATAATAGTAAGTGCTCTCCCATCCTCACAGAGTAATACTCAGTGGTCTGTGAATCCTACAACTACATGCATTGATTTTAAGTATGAGAATTAGGCCAAATACTTCATACAAATGGTACTGACAATAATATCAACACAGACGTGCAATGCAAGAGAAATGTTAAGCTGTCTAAGTTGTGAAATATCGTATGATCCCACGTGATCTCGATCTCTATCCGGGGTCTCCCAGTAACCTGAATGCACCCCAGGATGTCCCAGCAACCTGAATGCATACCCTGTGTGAACGGACTATGGGACAAGACTATTCTATGAGCACCACATAGTTTTAAGGGTTTTCAACCTAGGAGGCATAATCCCCTCACTTATTTTTGACCGCGGACCATTTAGCCAAGACTTGTAGCCACCTGCGGTATCCCTCAGGGATTCATACATCTTCACAAACCAACAGAGGGTATATATACATATGGCCTAGCTGACTCCCAAGCTTACACCAAAGTGCAGATCCTTGTGATCGCATACCATCTTCTAAGCTTACACCAACATGCGGATCCTTAGGAAATATCTCTCCACAAGACTGATGAGGTTTCCTATGTGGGTTCGCTCTTAGCTTGGTCTGATCATTGTGTCCTCTCGTAGGACTAAATGGTTATCAAGTTGTCATTCTAGATGTCAGTCTAAACCATGGTGTCACGAGGAGTATAAGACCAGGCTATCACAGCCAGAAAGTCCATATGCAACATTCAATTCACATCCTTTATTAAATGCAACATTCAAGATTTCATAGGCATATATTTACGCAATCATTCAAATGGGCACAATCCCATAACTAACTTACCAAGAATGATAAAGTACATAATCTAACTTACTAAGCATTATAAAGTACATATCTAACTTACTACTTAATATAAAATTATATCCTAACTTACTAAATGTACATAGATCTAATAGTTCAAGTTCTACTTACATACCTTTCTAAATACTACTTAACAGGAAACTAAATGTATTGAAATTTCTACAGTTAGCAATGGAGGTAAGTTGGGCACACTGGCACCAATTCCTCATCAATACTATTCATTAGATTCATCCATTTGATCCATTTTTTCACACAATTACATGAGAGGCTACCTAGTGCCTAAACCATTCTTATTTCCAAAGTATAGCTATCAAGGGCATCTCAATATGCCTAAATCCACAATTTAATACACCATTTCAACATTTTACCAACCCATTGTATCCCAACACGCGTATTATGATGGTCCTAAGCTAATAGGAAGGTTTGGGGGTCATGCTTACCCATTTCCCCGAAAACTCCTATTGCTTGGCCCAACTACGCTGACTAAATTTCCAAGTTAAGGGATCGGATTTTACACAAGAGGTCTAACTGACCTGGAAATAGGCTAGACACGTGTAACTAGTCAAGATACACGCGCTCCCATTGGAATCACTCCAATTATACCTGTGGAGTTGCTCGGCGGGGTTGTCAGCGACTTTTCGGCGCACCTAAATAGGTGAAAGTGTGCCAAATGATTTGGTACCTCGGGGTTTGGTCCAAATGGGTCTCGATAGACGAGAAGTCAAGTTGGTTTGGTCACTTTAAATTTCGGCGATCTCTTAGGCTCACCTAAGGGAGGCTTCGGTGACCTATTCGGTGAGCCTAAATATCTTCGCGACAATTCCCGAGAGCCTTATTTGGTCTCTGAGATTCAGCGAGATCTTCGGTGCGCCGAAGCTCGGGAAGAGTCTGTTGAGGCTAAAATTTCACTGGGAGTTAGTTTCTACCCCTAGGAAGGTCCAATTGTGGTCCAATATCATTTTCATTTGGTCTTAGGTAGAGATCTAGGGTTTTCCCCCTTTTTCTCTACACATAGGGTTTGGCTTTCCACATGCATGGTCAAATGTGAAGGTGCAATAATCGATTTTACTATTATTACTACACAACCATGAAGCATAGAGGGAGCCAATCATGCACATTATAAATTTTATTACAAAGCCAGAAGATGCATAAGAAGCTCAAGTATCACACACTTAGGCATACGATTTACCAATGAAAGATAACGCCGAAGAATGTGATACCCACCAAGAGAATTAATCCTTGGGAACCCACTTAGTGGGTTTTAATGAAGGAAGTTTAAGAGGCTCCCTAAACCTGCTCTTCTTAATCTCTAATCTTTCATTGAATTCATGATTAAGGTTTAAAATTTCATTCTTTAATCATTTCAATTTGTTATAGAAGGGAGGTAAACAATGAACTTCCTTTTTTTCTTTTTCCTTTTTTTAACTCCTTTTTGTGTGATTTTACTATGATATCTTTTAAGGAGTTCTCCATTCTTAGAGGTGTCATGTCTTGAACACTTTTCCCATTCTCTTGAAAAGTGCTGGACTTCCGGTATGATTTTTTTTTGCAATCAAATTGCACGTGACCAGAAATTCCACAAGAATAACAAACAATTTTGGATTTAACTATTTGAGCTCTAAAGTAGGACTCACATTTCACAAAGTGAGGTAAGGGAATGTGAAAGATATGTAGGATGTGAATAAATGAAGTACGATGTTTGTTTTCTGTGCGTCCTGAAGGGTGTTTTCTAGAAGAAATTTTGGGAGGAAGGTACCGCCATTTATAAAAGTATGACAAATAGACCTTCGGAATGTTGTGTATGATTAGGACCCTAAGTTGAAGTGTCTTTCGAGTTGAGGCATGTAATTCATTAGTTCATTACATTTGGATTGCTAAGAATTGTATATATGTAGAATCTTGACACTAACTATCTGCCATAAATTTGGGACCAATATAGTTGTAAATACATTGAACTCAGGATTTTTAAAACGAACAGAGGTTTTAAGTTAAATATAATTTTATAAGAATGTAAAAAACTATAATTGATGATGTAATCATTATGAGTAACCAAAATATGATTCTAGTATTTGATAGAAACTACTTTATTAAGTTTTAATGTCTTGTCAGACTGAGGTGTAGTGAACTTGAGTAAGTTCTAACCACCGTTGGCCCCAATTCTTGTAATTATTTAATGGATTTATTTAATCTTGATAATTTAGACTTTGTTTGGGCTTCTGATTGACGGGTGATGTGGATATGTTTGTGAAATATGAAATAAACTAAAATTTTGTTGACGGCTGATGTGAATGTGTTTGTGAAATATGAAATAAACTGAAATTTTGTTGAAATGTGAGTAATGTTAGTGTATTCATATCTAAACTGTTTTATAGAAGGTTGTAAATGGGTTTACCACTAAATAAACAACTATAATGCATTAAGGAAACTATATAAAAGAATTTAAATTTTTTTTGCAAATTTTATATCGTCAGTAGGTCCAATAGTAGGTGGCCAAACCCATCGGTCCACTAACGAGTCGGGGTCTATTTAAGACTAGCCGACTTAAAACACATTTTTCACTCAAAAGTTTCACTTTTGCTCAGTCTAATTTCTCTAAAATCACTCCTCTCTCCACCCTAACTCTTCTAAGATAAAACCTAGCCTATATTTCTTCTCCCCTTTCTTTTATTTTCATCTCTAGGTGAATTTTTTCTTCTTTTAAACCCTAGATCTAAATTACTCATGTTTCCTTCTACCGTAGGTGCATTTTGTTTCCTAAAAAAAAAACTAGGTAAAATTTCCTTCTTGATTCAAACCCCATCTCTTGCTTTCAACCATGGTCTGAACCAAGCATGCGGTAGATCGACCCTCCTCGTCCAAACGTGCAAGAGATGTTGCTTCCTTTTCCTGTGGACCTGATGGAACCCTTCACATACTTTTCCTTAATTTCCTCCTAGCTCTCATTACTTTGAGGAGGAGGAGGAGGAGTATGATAATTCTGAGTAACATGAGAAAGAGCAGGAATAGGAGCATGAGACCACACAGGTCCTAGCTCCTAGGGTGGACCCGAATGACCTGACGATCTACTTCGATATAAATGCAATTATCGAGTGCAATGTCATCCGTGAGAACATCGCTCACTTGTGGATCATTGAGCACCTTCGGGCCATGGGCTAGGAGGGTATTTTGTATTGGTGATGGTTGGGCTTACCAGTCCATCACCCAGGTGATGTACGCCTCCATCACCAGCACTTCCCTTGACTGTTACACACCATTGACTACAAAGTCAGAGTCCAAACCAAGACCCTCACTGTTCCCCTCCTTGCTAAGCTCGTGACTTTGACCATGCATTCCCATCAGACAGATATCCCTAAGAACAAGTTTGCTGATCGGCCTATAGTGATTGAGGCCCAGTGTGTCCAGCGAGTTGTGGAGTGGAGAGATGGTATTCCTTTGTGCTGTCCCCTCCTGTTTCCCATATTCAAAGTGATGCACAATGTGTTTTTTCATAATGTGTATCCTCGATGGGGAAAAAAATCGAATTGACTGGCCACATCGTTCAGGTGTTGCATCATGTAGCTACTGGCCAGCGTGTCTGCCTTACCATGTTGTTCATGTGTCATATCATCTGGTAAGTCTGTTGCACCAGGATGGGTCACCTTCCCTTTTATTGTATGCTGATTGCACTTGCCGCTTAATGGGGTGTTCTTCTACCTCCCCACAACATCGCCATCACTATCCAGCCTTTCGGAGAGACCAACCTGAGGTAGATAGGCCTAGATAACCTGCATCCAACAGGATAGAATCCACATTAATGGCCAGAGCAGCCCAAGGGCCAGAACAATCCAACCCCGAAGCCACCAGCTGAGCTAGTGGAGCAGCTCTAGCACGACAGTGTCATATGCCCAAAACTCGTGGCACGAATCCTTATGCGAGAAGCACAGATCTCGAAGTGAGACCTTCAGGTTCTAACCGTGGAACGCGGATTACCCTACTTCACAAGCAATAAAAGTAAATAAATTACTTTCATTAAACAGAGTGCGGAAGCAAATTGTAATAAATACATAATTAAAATTCAGTCAATGACTTCAGCTGAGTCATGGCTGCCAAATCCAAACAATAACAATGTAACCTCACGAACATAAGTTTGATACATCCCAAATTCCTAAAATGAATAAAAAGTCTAGAAATTGAAAGGAAACATGTAACAACTCCATAATCAGTGCCCATCGTCATCCACCTCATCCTGCAACATAAGAAGTCGTGTGAGCTTAGAATGCTCAGTAAGTGACCAATCTGTCACCCATCCTCATATAACACCATTAGTCAAAATAAAGGACAGCAATAAGGAAATTTGATAAAGAGAAGTACATGTCATGTATTAATTCATGGATGATATGTAAATGATATGAGATGAGTCATTCAAATGTTCTACATGTACGGTCAATCAAAGGAATGCAAATGAAGAGTGATATGTAATGAGATGTACTAGGAAAATGTATTTCGTTAAGTGTTCCTCACATGTAACTTCACAATCACAAACCAAATTCTGGACATAGGTCACTAGGAATAGCCGGATGCCCTCTCTTCGTTCCGGATGCTAACCCATGGTACGAAGGCCACCATATGCTGATTTTATGAGTGTAAATACTCAAGGTATAGCCAACCACATAGGATCTCGCAAGAAGCCTACCCTTATTTAAATGGGACTTTCACCCATGGGCATAGTCAACCCAACCAGGAAACCTCGCAAGGAAAATCCCATGCTATCATCCTGGGCTCACTTAACAGTTCACATTATCCTAGCATGAATGCAATTATTAACTTAGGATTCAAATGATAGTTTCCATCAGAAACTATCCACGCGCCCATACAGGTGGGTAATTTACTGGAGATCATCATAAACTTCCTAACAATGCACAAGCTAAATCAAAACAATATCCATAGTCCATAATTCCCATTAACAAACATATGGAGTCACAACCCCAAGTCATGTTCAGGTCAGTAGGGTAAGGTGAGCCAGGGAGAACAAAGTCGGTACCCCGCAGGTGAGTCCAAGCCCATTGACCTTCCTTTGATTCCAAAATACTATATCACTTTCAATTGGCACAAGCCTCCAACCAAACCACCTAAAATCCCAAACAAGTACCCCTAACATACCCCTGTCGGCAGCACGGCCGGTGTGTCGGTGCTTGCCGACAGACATGTTCTATGTGTTTTTATAAACCCTGGCAGCAACATTGCTGGTGTGCCGATGCCTTTCGACGGGCCTTTTCATGCCTATTTCCATCCCCCATCGGCAGCACGGATGGTGTGCTGATGCCTGCCGACGGGTTACGAATCTGGAAATCTGTAAGTATCTAAGGACATCATTTTTGAACACCAACTCAACCAATCTTTACATATGAAGTGTAATAGTGATTAAACTCATTAGCACGATAATCAAAACTTGCATATCATCATCTAATCATGAATTAAAACTGATAATTATACAACCAATTTTTATAAATTGGAGAACACAAACAAGCAATCATGGTGCAATTTGAAGATTATATAGAAAATAGACTTACCGTAGTCTTGTGCTTAGGTCTTAGGATCTGAAATCACTCTTCTTCTTCTCCTCTTCCTTCCTTCTTCTTCTTTCTCTTCTTTTCCTCTTCTTCTTCTCAACTGAAAATGACAGCTAGGGTTTAGGTTTGAGATCTGAACCTCTCTTCTCTTCTCTTATAAACTCTCACCGGGTCTCCTAATAAAGCTTGTTGGTATAAGGAATGAAAGAGAGAGAGAGAGAGACAGAATGGAAACCTCCCCTCAATTCACTCTCATTACCAAACCATGATCCCATGCATGGGAGCATGCGTCTCAGATTTGAATTAATTTTTAAATAATTACCACTAATACCCTTTAAGCATAACAACTAAACTAAGACCCCACTTAAATTATTTCATTTAAGAATATAATTAGTTAATTAGCCAACCCAATTAAATTTGTAAAAATACCCATTAATTTTTATAAATCCTTTTTATCATTTTAATTAATTATAAGTATTCTCTTAATGGATTTAGGTCATTACAGAAAGTACACTCAAAGAGTTCGAGTGCCAAACACCCTCAAGACCAGGCTCATCGCTTTGGTGAGGTGTTCGGTTGATCTTCAAGCTATGAAGGTTGTAAATAAACCGGATCACATACCTCATTGCACACGAATTCGAATCAACATGGAAGATCTCTATCGAACCAAAAAATGTCCCACGTCGGTATATGTGATTACTAGAACCACACACAGTAGTCCACACTCAAAACGACCATATCTCAATATCGAAATATAATAGCAATTCAAATTTCTAATGGATGAAGAAGAAATGGAGAGAGAGAGAGAGAGAGAGAGAGAGAGAGAGAGAGAGTTAGAAGTCTCAGACGTGTAGAGCCTAAGGGTAGTGAGGAGGAGTCTTCTATTGTAATGACCTAGACCTAATTATTAATTAAAAACAAATAATTAATGACTTAACCTTAATTTAAAATAATTAAATTAACTATTCCTAGTAATTTTTGATAAGATATGTATGTTATTTAATAGATTTGGGGGTATTTTGAACCTAAAACAATTGATTAGGTTAATGAAGATATTTAAACTAATTTTGGGTATTTTTTTAATTTCCAATTATTGTTTGTGTTTGGGCTTGGGATGAGTCTAATGGGCTCTAACCAATGTCTCCAGCCTTGTTCGTTTGACCCAAGTGGATGAACCAAGGAAACTTTGGTAATTTCACCTTGTGTTTTGAATTAGAATGTGGTAGAGAGGGAAGTGCACGGCACCTCCTTTCCCTCCTCTAATCAAGGCATGTGTATTTCACTTATGGAAAGACTCTAAGTCTTCCATATCCATTTTTTATGTTGTGCATTGAGATCTAAACCCTAGAGAAACCTTGGTGTTCTGCAGAAGAAAGAGAAGAAGAAAGAGGAGAAGAGGTTCTACATCACTTCTAAAGGATTTTCTGTGCAAAAGAGCTAATTACTATCGATTTAACAAATGAAAATAACGGTGTTTAATGTGTGTAGATGTTCAAACATGCGTGTGATACCTAAAAATATGTTCGTAGCATGATATGCTGATATTAGGGTTCTTCTTCATATTTTCTATATCATGATATAGTTTTGCATAGAATCATTATGTATGTTATTTATATCTATTTGGAATGAGTTTTTATGTGTTAGAGACCTCACATTCTGAGTTTGGAGTATTTCGGATGGGTATTGTATTATCCTTGATCGAAATCCTCAGTAAACTTCGAATCTAAGAAGTGCAGTTCCCCAGGTTCTGGTCGACCAGTGGATTTGGTCGGTGGACCGATTGGGTGTTTCAGTTGACCGGTTTAGTGACCAAAGGGTCCCAATCGATGAAACATCTTCTCCTATTTTGACCGATCTTTTGTGGGTCGGTCGATCGATGGAGTTAGTCAGTTGACCGGGTGGTACTTCGGTCGACCATTTCAGCGACCGGTGAGGTCCGGTCGATGAAAACCATTGTTCTGTGCTTTTTGACCTGTAGGGGTCCGGTTGACCGATGAGTGTAGGTTGGTCGACTGGCCAGCTAAATTCTGAGAATTTGAATTGTATTTCCATCATGCTAATTACCATATGTGATAATGAGTTGTGGACTTATTAATAAGGTGTTAAAGCACGTTTTGATGTGACATAAGTGAAGATTATATCAATGAAATGTGTGTAACATGGGTACATGGAATTTGATACCATATGTGATTGGGATGTGCAAGGTGGGATTGTGAGACCATATTCTTGGTGTTGATATGTGATATGTCGCACGAGACACTTGGAAAGGATCTGGTCATGAGGACACAATGGAACCCTCTAACAGAATATCAGGTGAATATGAGACTCGTGGTTGGGCACTTAGGATAGGTTCTGGTTTGAGGACACAGTGGAACCATCTTATAGACTATCATGTGCGTGATATGAGAAATTAGAATGTGTGTGCGTAGGTGTGATGTAGTTTCTTGCATTCATGTAACAACATGAAAAACTGAAACAGAAAATTCTTTTTTACACAAGGATATAATAGTAATTTAATAAGATAAGTTATATCCTTTAATATTCATGTAATAAACTATATACTACCCTAATCTATATTATTATAATAAGACCTTATATAAACACACATAATAACCTATTATAATGTTAAAGGCTTATATAATTAAGTGTTGGGCTTAATTAATGAGTTTTGGGCTTAATTAAAAGGAACTGAGTTTATAAACCTTAATTGGGCTTAAGTGATTAAATATAGATCTTAATTAATTAATTAGCTTAATGGATTTAAGGCCCAAAACTCACAACTTAAACTTAAAACATAATTAATCTCGTTTTTAATAAAAGCCTTCTAGAAAGAGAAAGAGAGTGTGTGGTAGATAACTGGAGCAAGGAACTTGGAGAAGAAGAGAAAGGAGATCCGAAGAATCAGCCAAGGTAAGTAATTCAATTATTCCTTATTTTGGATTTGGATTTATGTGAGATGTCATATTCAGTGAATATGACATAGCACTTTAATTCAAACTCAAGAACATGTTGATTTTATTTAAAATCTTATACTTTCAAGCATGATCATCCTATTGAAGGTAAGTTGGTATTTTGATTCATATTTTTATTAGGTTAGTTTCGGAATTAGATTTAAACTTGAGTTTGTGTTGATGAGAAAAGTAAATTATGAGTAACAATACAAAATCATGTCAAACCCTATTTCTGGGCCCAACCGGCGTGCCGGTTAGTCCGTCGGTTGCACCCCGATGGGTCTAGCAGACTTACCGGCGTGCTGGTAGCTTGCCAGAACCCTATCAGTTCCCAAACCCTGTTGAGAACCCCCATGCCTAGCTTACCGGAAGGCCAACCGGCATGCCGATTAGCCTGCCAGTGGCAATTATTGTTTGCATATGTGATATTAGGTCCCAGCCAACCCTGCCGGAGGCCAACCGGTGTGCCGGTTTAGCCTGCCCGTAGGATTAAATTCTGCATGTTGCCTATTTCTAGCCTCTGCCTAGGCTTCTGACAGACCAATCGGCTTGCCGGTTAGCCTGCCGAACAGCCGAGGTTTGCTGGGTGGGTTGTGTTACTTATTTGTTTGGACTTTGAATGATCCTAATTAATTGTGTTATGATTGTTAATGACTTTATGACATGATTGGGTGGTTATTATGACTGGTTAATGCATCCTTATATTTTATCATCTAATATGCATGATTTGACTTGAATTAAATACCACGAGGGATATACAATGTTATATGAATTCATATTGATCATTACAAGTTATTTCACCATTGTACACATAATTATATGTTTAGTTAATGTACACAATCACGAAACATGCAGAACATAGCCTGATTGCATTATTGACCATACCATTAGATCTTCACATCAATGAAGGTATTGATTTAACTGAGAAGTAGTTATGATTCTGATATCATATTACGGTGAGGAAGTCACGGATGGACTAATTATTTTGGTTGAGGGATTTGGCCGTCCCAATATTACCCCATTGTTCTTATCATCTAGATAGCGTATTATTATACGTAACTGATGCCGAGTGAAATTCTATTAGCATTCGCCTTATGTAGTGCTCACTGAGGTTAGTCCTAATTATGTGAAACCTTTGATTTTTGCATTGCCCGGACTGCAAATAAGTGGGGGAATTATGCTCTCTTGGTCGAAACCCCTCAATACTATGATGCGCATATGGAATATCTTACTGAGAGTGGCCATGTAGTGAGGGAATGGTTCGATATGACATTCTTGCTCAGTAATTGATTGGTCTAGTGTGAGACTTACATAATTCGAATTCTAAACAACATGCATAATTGCA
>JAUPMG010247902.1:0-22656 GCA_031762675.1 Pachysandra terminalis
GAAATATCAAGAAAATCGTCCTCCCGCCCTTGCCTTCCATGGTGGTGACCCCTTCTTCTGTGTCTCCCCTCCTTCCCCCCAAAGCCAGAGAAAACCCCTTGGAAAGAAAGGAAAAAAAAAAAAGTCCTCTCTCCCAGCCATCTCTCTCTCCTTTTAGCCTTTCTCCTTGAAAAGACTTGACAAGACCTTCCTGTCACATCACACTGAAGAAGTAGATGTTGACCAAAAAATACAATGTGTAGTGCTGTGAATAGTGCCCGGGGATGACATGAATAGTGCCTGTAAATAGTAAATTGAGGTTGGCCTATGAATAGTGCACCCGAGCTTGGCACGTGAATAGTGCATCCGAGGGTGGCACATGAATAGTGCACCTGAGATGAACATACACAATGCATGTGAATAGTGATCCGAGGGTGGCACGTGAATAGTGCACCCGAGGTCAATGTGAAAATTGTCTGCAAACCTCAAAAAAATTAAGAAAAATGCTACGCCACGCAATCAATAAATGGCTGTCATGTGTGCATTACCAATGATATAATGCCAAATATACACTTAAATAATAAGGGACTATCAATAAAAATCATCGATCATTTAGGAAGTATTGTTTTAGAATTGGGTTAATATTGCAATAGAAAAGGAAATTAGAGTGCGAAAGGAAAAACAAGAAAGACAACCACCATGTTTGTTTCACCAATAGTATCGAAGGTTCAAGAACTAACGTACTACACAGGTCTTGGTGCCAACAAACCTTTCGTTTTTCTCTGAAGAATAAACATAGAAAGAGAAACGTATTATATATCTTTGAGACGTTTCACTGCGTACCCTGACCAGGCGTGCCGTCCGGTACGCGAGACGTGTTCAGGGAATATATGAAGAAGACCGACAGTGTTTGTTTATGCCTGGACTTTTTTTGTTTTCCAAATTCGGGCGGGCAGCGGAAAACGACGGGAGAGAGAAGAACAAAATCATCTGGTACAAATGTTCCCGGCCCATTCGGGTAGATTCACCAAGTCGCCGTCAAAGTTCAGTAGGGAGAGAGCAACGTACCTCGATGTCCGGGCTATCTCGTGGGGACCGGAAGATTTCTCTCCCTTCGGTTGCTCAGTCGCTGTCAGCCGCTTTCTCGTTCCTACGTACCGGAATATTCGTTTCCTCGCCTTATCTCTCCCAATCTCGTAACCCTAACAGTCAAGGTCCCGGTGCGCTAGGATTCTGAACGACCCGAGCAAGTATTTTCGGCTCGGCTTGTTTGGGTTGGACGAGCGGAGCTTCACCCAGCTTCGCTCAGGCTCATAAAATTTGAGAAAGGCTCCTCAAAAAATTTTGAGCTTAGGTTCGGCTTTGGGTTCAAATTCAGCTCACAAAAGCTTCATAAAAAAGTTTATTTCTTTTTTACAAATGCATTAATATTATTGTTAATAACTATTAGTATATATAATTAAAATTTATTTCAAAAAGTAAGAGTTCCATGCTTTCGAGTAAATAAAACTTTGAAAAAAGAGTTATTAATGGTAATGGGAGTTCTTTATAAAGTTGCCTATTCACCTATATCTTCAAAAAAACGTATAAAATTATAAAATTGTCCTAAAATATTTGATAATATTTTATACTATTAGATCACTTTTGAAAAAAAAAATGTTAAATTTTTTTATAAAGATATAATATATTAACATATATCTATATATATTTAATATTAATATATTATATAAGATATAAGAATATAGTGGTATAATCTCATATACAATGAAGTCCAACCTTCCCAAACTCGACTCAAGCACACGAGCTTAATTATAGAGTTCGAACTCGGCTCACGAATTAGAGCTCAAGCTCAGCTCATTGAAAGCCCTAGATTTGGACTTCACTTACCGATGTTTTTGTACTCAAGACTGTTCAATCAGGCTCCTTTTAAGGTTCAAAGGATTTAAGCCCGGTTTGGTTCAAAATTATGTTCTTGGATATCAACGTGTACTTTCATAAGATGTTATCTTACAAAATTTTAATTCCAAAAAGCTCCCAAACTTATTAACAAAACCCACTGAAATCCTTTGGCCATAAAAGAACTAAAAAATAATAATTGTATGATGTAATATGCAATAGCAATACCGGTTGTTAGACCGACACCACAACCAAATCCACTTGAGTCAGTATATCTACAATTATTTATACATCCCATGCATCCATGATATGACATGTCACCAATGCATATAAGCTCCCCACACCACATTCCATGTGGGACCCATCTTACGTCTCCCCTTATGCGGCAATACAGCATTTCTAGGGTTTCACACCATAGACGTTTTCAAGTGGAAAGATGGATGTCCGATGGGGTACGTTTTTTCTTTCCATTTGTTTGATTGGAACTTTGAATAGTTTCCACCTACATATCTCTCTCTCTCTCTCTCTCTCTCTCTCTCTATAGACTGTGGATTTATCTTTGTACATTATGATGTAACTTTGAATAGTTTCCACCTATACATCCATCCATCCATCCATCCATCTCTCTCTCCGATGGGGCGCGTTTCTTCTTTCCACCAACACATCTCTCTCTATATAGAATGTGGATTTATCTTTGTATGGGATACTTCTCTTCTTTTGGTTAGATTATGAGGTCTCTTGCATATCGTTTCAAAGGCTCGGATCGATTGGTCGGTCTGTATCGGGATCGGTCTGATTCTAAGCCACGATATAATTATTATATCATGAGGTCAGTACAACCGGTCCAATGACCGATACAATTGATCTAACTAATTCAAAGTTTATTTTTTCAATTTATAAATGGAAAGATCCAACTAAAAATGACCTAGACCGATTCGATACCATCGGTTTGATATTGCTGTTCCGACAACCGATCCAGCCAATCCAAATTTTCTTTCCTTTCAAGAAAAAGAACAATACAAAAATTGGATCGGGATCAGCCAAGAGCAATCTGATCCCATGATCCAGGGACTTGTCTTTATTGTTTAGGGTTATCCCATTTAATTTCTCTAAGCTATATTTGTAGCCAAATACTCACCTAATTTGAACAAAGAAACCAAATTGGTTTGGTTACCCATGATGGAACTCCAATATAGGTGATGGAGCTTCATCTGACAAAAGTTAAGGTAAACAAGATCCCCTTGCCGGGCTACTCTGACGAATGTTGGCATGTGGGTCGACTCCAATTGATCCAGATAATATATCTTATAAAATATCCAGACATGATGAGCTTGACAGAGAGAATTTCTCACTGACATACTAAGGGCCCCTGATCAGCTCCAATATCTTTTCATCCAATTCCTATTGGTTTCCAGCCTAGATTTGGGTTCCTCCAACATTGTGTTATTTAATGTTGGAGGTTCATTTTCATGTTACTTTCAAAAATAGATAATTTTATTTTGAAAAAAAAAGGTTAAAATAGGTTGATAGATATTCATTTTGAACCGTATCTTTGTATTGGAAGTATAATTTGTACATATACAAGCGTTTTATACACAATCTGGACCACAAGTTATTTTCAAATTTAGCATTTTCTCTCCCGTTCTGACAATTTAAGATACGCCATTATCAAAATAGATTTTTTTTTTTTTTTTTAAAAGTCAGATTTATTTGAATAATATAATACACAAGCTTTTTTTTTTTGTCTTAACCTTGCAGTGTCCACACACCACATTGGGTGCGGTACTAATCCATGTTCGAGGCGGGAGCAATTACAGTAAACCACTGGCTAAGACTGCTTCTAGTGGAATTCAAACTCCGGACTTACCTCCCGAGACGCCCACTCGAGCTCAGCTTCTTACCAGCCGAGCCCAGTTTCCTACCAGCTGAGCCAGACGTCGGTGGTAATACACAAAAGCTTGAGTATGTTGCATCAATTTCTCTCTACAACACATTTCATGAGCAAAGAATTATGTTCAAAATGAGAATGATGAGGTTCTAAAACGACAAGTAGGAAAAAGATTGACAAATCATAAAACATTGGTCGTCATTTTCAGTCAAACCTAAGGTGGTAGTTGGCTACCAAAACATTCCAAAAGAATAATATAACATGTGGAGCCTACACTTGCGACAGTAAAACGACAAGATGAGTGAATCCCATGATCCAATTTCCATAATTCACATTGATGAGCTTGATTGCGTGATTAACTTTGCTTACACTAAGAAAGTTTTCCACTTATGATTAGATGAACATCACAAATATTATATATATTTCATGCAAAAACCCCAAATGGTTATCTTCAATCTACATCATCATCACCATCATATTATACAACAAAATTAAAAGAGGACATGGTACATGAGAAAAAATCAATCAAACTTCCTATTAGCGTAAAGGATCGTCCGATTCCTGTCTGGATCGGACGATCCCCGAGTTGAAACCTGATCCCTAAAATCTCAAAAATTTTCGACTCGGTCCTATACTGATACAACTCGGGTGATTCGAACGAGTTGGATCGGTCTCGACGAGTTAGATCCAGAAAAAAAAAAAATGTTGTTCGGACCGAAACGATCCTTAATTTAAAACCGAGTTTAAACACTATGCCTATATATATATATTAATGGAATTGATTGGATGGAGTCACCCCATCAGGTGTGGAATGAACCTAATCAAGCTTTAAAGTAATGAGGATTTCATACATGGTATATGAGCCTCCACAAACCAATGGTTTAACACCCAACCCGGTCAGTTGAACCGGTTGAACTGATACCCAATTGTACGGCATAATCAGGTAGATTTCTAACCCAGAAAGTATTGAAAATCGGTGAGACCTAGTGACCCAACTAGTAATTAAGACAAGTTTTACAAATCCGGCCAGATCATTGATTAGTTAGTTGATTTGTATTGGGTATTTGACATTACATTTTAACATATTATAATAGTAAATTTTTTATTCAATTTTGCTTGATTGGTTGTTTCTTATTTTCTTTCACATTAGAGTACTCTAACGAGTGGTGCACAGGAGAGAGTTTATTCCAAAAACGTTTAACAAAACTTGAGAGAGTTTCATATTTTTAAATAATTAAAATCTTGAAGATAAAGAATTAATTGCTAAAACCATTGATGTGTGGCTCAGTTGGTAGCAAGCTGGGCTCTAGTGGGTGTCTCCAGAAGTAAGGCTGAAGTTCGAATCCCATTAAAAACACTAGTGGTCAGGGGTTTACCTCTAATGCTCCCGCCCGAAACATGGATTAGTCCCACACTTGAGTGGGTGTGGGGACACCACGTGATTAAGACCAAAAAGAATTAGTTACTAATAGTAGTTGGAGTTCTCCTACAACCGCTCATATACCTATCTTCAAAAACATATAAAATTGATAAAATTCTCCTTATAAATATTTAACAACCTTTTTATATTAAAAGATCAATTTTAAGAGAAATAATGAGTTCTTAGCACACTTTTCGAGGTAACCCCTCCCTTTATAGTATAAATATGATATATTCGAGTTCACCTACCGGTTGAAACGATTTGACTCAATCCATGCCCTTTACTGGGTTAATGCTCGGACCGGGTTTTAAAACATTGCCGCAAACAAAAAGAGACTTGCAACTTATTACAAAATCATGGTGTGTAGTCAAAAGAAGAGGTTGACCCAAGGAATCTGTCTCCATATATAATAAACAATTAAAGGGGCAGCAGCAGCCGCAGCCGCGAACCCTTTACTGACGACGTTCTGTGGAGCCCCAGATCATCACAAGGACAATAGAGATAGTGCGTATGTGTGGGAACGCGCACTTCACGTGGCTTCCACTGGCACTTGAAGTCTATAATGTTTTCATATGATAGTCCTGACCTCACTGGTTCAGTCTCTTTCAGATTAAAGACTAATCCTACAAGAAGAAGTTGTAGGCTGATATGGTCAAGTATCAGAGATTTGGGTTCTAGTCCACAGTCCACACCTATAAAAATAGATCTTGTGCAATGCATGCTTTGGGCACTAATTTGATTTAAAATGTGATTAGAACCAATATTAAAAATGTTTTCAATCCAACCATGTAATGGTTTATTGGACCATTTAAGAGATTTTTGATGATAAAATCAGCTAATTAAAATAAAAGATTGAATATCAGCCACATTTGATGGGGAACACAAGACAAGAATCATCTATTTACACTGCTAGAATAATCCAATCAAATAGAGTATTTTACTTTATATCCAAAAAGAGATCGTTTCTACACTAAAGAATGGTCCAATCAAACCACTATGCTTAAAAGCAACACGATAGAGAAGTGATGCTTGTAATTACTATTACTACCATTATAACAAACATTTGTATCAGCAACAGTAGTAATATAGTATCAGATAATAGATTTGTTGTTGGGTTTGGCTGGTAGTGATAATAGGATATGAAAGGAAGGAATCTAAAGGCTCACCAACACCCCCATGCATATTAAACCCTGTCTCATGTTCAAATTTATCAACGGGTCGGGTCTAAGTAGTCCTAAAACCGAACCCTATTATAAAATACGGTTCTCGGTATAGTTGGGTTTAGTTCCGGTGTTATCATCCTCAATCCCATAACCATACACTAATATAACAGGTTTTTAGCGTGTACCCGTTGGGTCTTGATAAACACCAAAATCTATTATAAATCTTGACCATAGAATTTCTACTCAAGCCATATTTCCCTAGAAAGATAGATAAGCTCAAAATACTCAATTGATCTAGTAAAATAAATCAAACACCAAGTCTCCTCCATAATATCTTCATAAATCAAGCTACATATCTAGTAAAATAAATCAAACACCAAATCTCCTCCATAATATCTTCAAATATGCTTCTCTTCAATAAAAACAAAAAAAGGAAAGAAAAACTCCATGCTGTGTAAACAAAATTCAAAGAAAAATACAAGTTGCACATGCTACCAAATGACCCCATTAATAAGCCATCAATTCCTACAAAAGAAAACATCATTTATTATTTTTATATTCAATTGATAAAAAAAAAACTAAAAATAAAAAGATGTTAAATAATTATAAATTATTTTATACTTTCTTGATGTCTTAAAGGCATCAATCTCCTCTTATGCTTGAAAGAATGCTATTAATTCCCTCATTTGTAAGGTCGAAAATGTGGTCCTCATAAACCTCATCAGCAAAATTGGTTACAATATCCTCCAAGAGTGTACTTCAGCACCTAAAAATACAAATATAGAAAGCTTTAAAAATTAATATTAAGACATTCGTGTGAAACATTTACATTTTAAAGTTGTAATGGGTGCAGAATTTATTACCTTCCATTTTCTTTCGTATCCAATCTTATGTGCATACTAGTGTCTCCAGTCTTTCAGAGCATGGTAGATCGATATCGATCAATCACTCTACCGCCAATGCTAAAAGCCGACTCGGATGCAACATTAGATGTTGGTGTGCCTGCCATCAGAGCCACAATGAGGTATTTGGGTGCACTAAATTACCACCAATCCAATATGTTAAATTTCTCGTCATCTAAACCAGTACCCCTTTGTTAAGGGTAGACTGTGTATATATATATATATATATTTCCAAGTCATTCTTCACTTGTATATTAGATGAGCTCTCCTCGAAGTACATTTCATAACGTTTTAGCTTGTCATTCAATGTACTATATAAACGGGTCTCGATAAGCCCACTACTTCCTCCAATACAGCTCCTTTTAGAGTAAGCTTCGAAAGGATGTCACGAACTACCATATCATTTTTAGAATAATTGTCTAAGGTTATAGAGTCTATTTTTCTGTCTGTGTCCCACTCAAATAATTTTTTCATCAATGCTTTCGCAATATTTTCTCCTCTTGTATGCTGATCCTTAACCATACAAAAATTTAGGATTCTCTTTTGTAATTTTCAATCATCAGTAATATAATGAGCAGTCAAACACATATAACCAATAGTTTGATTTGATGAATTCCACAAGTCAGATGTAAAACTTATACAACAATCCAACTTATCAAAGATCATGTATAACTTCTCATAAAGTTTCATGCAATTTGCCTTGTGAGTGTTACGTGTCATCAACTTGAATGTTGGCTGCATTGTGTACTTAAAATTTTCTTGAACCCTTAGTGTACGTTGAACCATTAAGAAGGGATACTCATGCAAGATAATCACTCTTCTAATATCTTCCCGGGTCTTTTCAGGCCGGATCAAATTAACTTAAAGCATTGATGACTAGTGGCCTCACCCTTTTTTGCTTCACTAGCTATGAGAATAAGTTGATCAATCTGTGGTTAATTATGTCATTTTATAAACACTACAAATCGTTCCACACCAAAGATGTTGTGTTTTCTGTTTTTTGGAAGAAGAATTAGATGAAACACCATCACCTTCCTAGGACGTATCTAAAAATACAAGTCTATACCTATCATGCATAAATTAATGATTTAAAAATATAAAAATGTGCAATTAATTAAGACAGGAAGTATATGTGAATTCACTGTCTAGGCAATGGTTTGCATCTTGCTTTTGTTATACATGTGTGAGATATTCTATGAACTTTGGTTAGTAAAAACAAAGTTGTCAGATGGTATTTCATATATTGTAAGAACTTGAAACAACATAAACTCTATAACCATAGACAATTATTCTACAAATGATATGGTAGTTCGTGACAACCTTTCGAAGCTTACTCTAAAAGGAGTATTCATGGGTGAAAAGTTTTTGCAAGCGCATTGTTGTACACATATTCTGAACTTAATTGTCAAGGATGGGTTTAGATGCAATCAAAAGTGTCATTGAAAAAAATCCGCAAGTCAATTGTGCTTATAAAAGGGTCACCGAGTAGACAAAAAAACTTGCTGCCCAAGTTCGAGCTCCATCAAAAAAGTTCCTTCAAGATATTCCAACAAGGTGGAACACAACTTATCTAATCCTTGAAACAGCCTTGGCATTTCAAGAAGCTTTCTCTCGATATTCAAAATGTGAAAAAGGTTACAAGCGTACTCCTTTGATAGATTGGGAAAATGCTTTATAATTGCTTGAAAGTCTTTTATGATGTTACATTGATTTTATCAGAGACCAAATATACAACTATCAATCATTATTTTGATAAAGTATGTACTATTTATTTACAGCTTATTGAGTGGTGCAATAGCCCAAATATGTTCATTAGAGCAATGGCCTTGAATATGAAGGATAAATTTGACAAGTACTAGAATATAACTTACTTGGTTTCCTCAATAGCTAACATCGAATCAAGATGAAGTCCATCGAATTTTACTTTCCAGTGATATATGGTGATGGAGCTACTAATAAGATAAATGATGTTAGTAATGGATTAATAGCACTTTACAGGGAATATGCAACTCGTTCTTCTTTGACTACTCCTACAGGAAGTTGTATTGGAGGAAGTAGTGGACTTAGTGAAATTCCTTTATATAGTACATTGCATAACAAGCTAAAACGTTTTGAAATGTACCTTGAGGAGAGGTCATCTAATATACAAGTGAAGAATGACTTGAAAATGTATTTGGAAGAAGCAGTACACCCTTTACAAAGGGGTAGGTGATGAGACATTCATCATATTAGATTGGTGGCAATTTAGTGCACCCAAATATCCCATTGTGTCTCAAATGGCACGTGATATCTTAGTCATACCAACGTCTATTGTTGCATTCGAGTCAACCTTTAATTAGCACTAGCGATAGAGTGATTGATCGATATCGATCTACTATGCTCCTAAAGACTGTAGAGGCACTAATATGCACACAAGATTTGTATTTTTAGGTGTTGGAGTACCCTTAAGAGGATCTTGCTTTTGAGACTATAACCAATTTTGCTGATGAGGATTAAGTTGTCGATCGTGCAAATGAGGGAATTAATAGCATTCTTCCAAGCATAGAGGAAAATGATGAGACTGAGATTGATGCCTTTTAGATTGGACATCAACAAGGTATATAAAATAATTTATAATTGCTTAACAGCTGTTTTTGCTCTTATCAATTGAATATAAAAGTAATAAATGATGTTTTCTTTTGTAGGGACTGATGGCTTATGGACTGTGATTTGGTAGCATTTGCATCTTCTATTTTTCTTTATACATATAGTTTCGTTGATTATCGATACGTAGATATTATGGAGCAGACTTAGTGTTTAATTTACTTTACTGGATCAATCGAATATTTTGAGCTTATTTTTCTGTCTAGTGAGATATGGCTTGAGTAGAAATTCAGGTTCGGAAATTCAAGAAATTTGAATTATTGTAAACGCAGTATACCAGAATAATGTAGAATAAGTTAGTTATATTCATGGGAAATATTGAATTAAACAATATCATATCTCATGAATCTTCATGCATACATATAAACAAGGGCTTACGTAAGGTTAATAATATTATGTTATCTACTTGAAAACTTTTTACAAGTATAAACTCCATGCTCTATGACTGTATTAATGTGCGTGTGGTGGTGGGATGATGCAGCGAGTATTATATAGGGTTTGCCATGTTGATGTTCTCTGGCATGTCTTCAGGTAGCCCAGGCAACATGTCCCAACATGGGAGAAAAAGGAAAAACCAAGGAGAAGTGTGAGGAAACCAAGGATATTTGATGAATTTTTTTGTCCCAAACTTTAAACAAGCTTAATTAAGGTCTAGATGTATCAAAATACATCAAAAAATGCCTACACATTAATACTCATTACTTGAGGGGGGTTAATTTACTCGATTTTGTAAGTTGTAAAAAAATGTTATATCTAAGTAAATCAAACTAAAAGTGAATAAGTCAAACTAAAAGATTCACAAAACTACAAATCTAAGTTGGAGAAATTGTACACCATGATGCTATACAAGAATCCGTTGTGTCAAGTCCGATACATTTCTAAAAGTGCAGGAGTCACAGGGCATACTTTGTAGCTATCTGTGCTGAGAGAATTTTAATAAACTAAATGTCTGGTGACCACATTAACATTCTAACATATATCATGGCAACCAAAGAAGTATAGTAAACATTTTATTAACCCCAATCACGGTACGAAAAAATTTAACACATACCATGTATGAATTGACCACGTGAATATTTGCTTATGAGAAAACATTCAGTTCAACATTTGCATGGGTAAGTCAGCAGAATACAAATCTGTGCAATCTCTGCATAAAATATAAAGAACCATGCTAGATACAGCAAACACCTAAAGGAAGAAAAGCACCATTCTTTGTTGGTCCTAAGCACAAATGTGAGAAAAAAAAGTAATTCCTTTCCAAAGTATGTCCCAAAAAACATTATAGCTCCTTTGTTTCCGAATAAAGGGCATCCACAGAAGTCTGCTGCAAAGTTGTTTTTGATGCATCTCGGCGACTTCTATACCATGAAAGTGCAAACCATAGGGTTCTCAGTAGTCCACCATTTGCAAAGTGTGGAATAAATATCCGGCCCCAATATGGGTAATATGGGCCAGGCAGTTTGAGCAACGTGAAGAAAATCGCAATGGCAATCAGATGCCAGGGAACTTCTGCCCCCTGATCACCAAAAAACACATAATAAATCACCATGAACCACAAACTTAAACATAATAAACCTCACAAAATTATAACTGTATGGAACCAAGCAAACCAAACAGAGCAAGAGACGGTGATTATTAGGTCAACCTTGAGAAGTGGAGATAGTTCTAAAGCTGTGTCCTTCAAAACCCCAGCAATAGCAATCCCGGCAAGTAAAGGAAAAGGAATAAGAACCATTTTCCTTTCATGTGCACTGTAGGACATCTCGCTTAGTGAGGAAATTGCCAGCAGAGGTACAGATAGGTACTTAATGACTGCAAAAATTACATCAAGGATTAGCCGAGCAAAATTTTCTGATGCTTTGGTCCAGGGGAAACTCTTGACTGGCTGAGGGAAACACTCCCAAACTTTTCTTGCCTTGTCCATCACACCTTCCAAATTTAACTTCCTTGGTTCATCTGATTGTCCCGCTGTCATGTTTATTGAGGATGATACAATGGAAAGGGTACTCCGAAACAAACCATCTGACCTATAACTCAAAATGCAATTTTTCTTTCTAGCATCATACCATGAAATCCCCTGCTAGACAACAAAAAGAAATTTGTTAACTAACAGAAAACAGAACATGCTAGATGTTTCAAAAGATCAAAAAAAAAAAAAAAATGAGCAACCGATGACACAGGGCTATGACAATATTCTGTAACTATGTTACAGGTGTATGTTAACACTCAACAAGGCATCTGTTAATGTTCCAATGAAACATCATTGGTTAAATAAAATTGAGATAACTGGTCCTCAACTTGAGACAGTTCAGCCAAGTTGAAATGATTTGCTGGCATCATGACAAACTCAAATTGTGGCTTAAACTGGCTGCAACAGCCACTAATTTCAAAATCTTAGACCTTTACTTTGCAATAACCAGAGAGAGAGGGAGGGAGGGAGAGGGAGGGCAACAGCCTCTAATCTCAAAACCTTAGACCTTGCAATAACCAGAGAGGGAGGGAGAGAAATAGAAAATTCTTTGTGAGTTTCACTTATCACCTGAATTACTATGACACGTCTTTAGAGCCAATTGTGTCCCAAATCCTATGATTTATGGTTTAAAATCCAATCCCAGAAAAAATGGATTAAAGGCAAGCCTGGTGATCAAATCCTACAACTCAAATACGAATAGCTTGACTTAAATTGTGACCACGATAGTTGAATCGTAAAATTTGATCCAGTCATAGGATTCATAATACTGGGTCATCCACCCCCCCTTCTTTTATCTTTGTCTCTGATAATTAAATCGAAAAGACCATTTTTCCACTCTTGGTCTCTGATATTTAACTTGAAAAGACCATATCATATGGCTTTTGTAATTCCAAGTTGATCTTTTGTTTGAGAAATCGGGTGGGAAGTTTGGATTTTTCTCCTCTTCCTAAAATCTTAAAAGACCTATAACTTCAATTTCTTTGCAACTAGGGCATCAAGTTTAACAATATTTTCTTTGAAGCTCTATCAAAAAAACCCCATCATTTAACAATATTTTCTTCGAAGCTCTATCAAACAAACCCCATCATATGGAAATATATATAATTGATTTTCGCAATTGAAATTTGAAAATTGATAGAAAAGAGTGTGGTCGTATGAGGGCTTATGATGGATTTTAACATATATCTAAACTTTCTAGGTTCCTTAGATACTACTTATTGATTTTTTTTCAGTTGATATTTGTGTATTGATATATGTGAAAAAAAAATTGGCGGAACCCTTGATAAAAGAAAGAGATGTTGTGTATGAATCACTCACATATTCTTCTGAATTATATGTACCCGCGGGATCAATTTGGATAGAAATATGCAAGAACAAACCATTTTTATTGGAAATATTCCTCTAATGATTTTCAGATGATATTTGTGTATTGTTATATGTGAAAAAAAAAATATTGATATATGCATAAACGAAGGATATGGTTAGATATCAAATCCTACACCATACAGCTGACCAAAATCAATTGACTTTGACAACACCGTTCAGGCCAATTGATGTCAGAAAGATGAACTCCAGATAGCATATGAAACTAAATTGCTTCCTATAACAAAACTCATGGCGCCTGCAATTAAAAAGTAATAATAAGATGAAGAAGTAAAACAAAAAAAAAAAAAAACACCTCAAAGCTATCACTTCCAATTAGTCAAACCACTGATCAAATCAGCACAGGATAATAACTGAGCGGACACCTTCAAACTTCATCTTAAATCCAGTGTCAGCAAAGCTAGAAATATGGAACCTATTTTATGTTTGCAATACTTGAGTTTTCATGTACACTAATACACAAGTAGCTACATTGTCTGGACACTTCTAAATAGGTGATACACATACAAACACGGTGTGTATGTATATAGATATAAAAAAATTTATATCAGAATGAAAAAACCATATAAGACTATCAAACTTGATGAAAATTAATTGAACTATTCCTTTTTTATAAATTAAAAATAAAGAAGAATATATTTATATACATAGATATAAGAAGTTGTTACCTGCATTATTCTGTTACTCTCAGATACAATTAACCTATGTCACAAAACAGTTGATTCAAAAATGACATAAGGCTCTCAATCAAATAAACAAAACCCTGCTACCATTTTGAAAATCTTTAATTACACCTATAGTGATCATCAGTCATCAAACAGGAACAGATTTGAACATTCCAAATCTCATAAGTTCATAAAAAGAAAACAAAAGAAAAACAGCTACAGAGAGGGGGAAGGAAGAGGAATGAAAAATCATCTGCTGGCCCAATTAAACTTCACCAGTCCAACGATTTATTGAAGAATCACAGCTGCTAAACTCAAACACTATTTAATAGGAAAGAGGCAATTTCACTCTAAAAAGCTTCTCATCAACTCAAAGCTACCACACCTCACAAAGAATTCATATCAGAGAACTAGCAATGTCACCCTAAACACAAGAATCTCATCCTAATAACACCCAGTACCAGCACCCATCAATTCCCCAAGTCCCCAAGAAATAGGCACAAGAATCTCATCCAAACAATACCCAGCTACCAACTTATCAATGTCCAAAGCCGCCAACAAGTAGGAACAAGAATTGCATCCAAACAACACCCAACTACCACACCAACAATGTCCAAAATCCCCAACAAGTAGGCACAAGAATTGCATCCAAACAACACACAGTATCATCCCCATCAACGTTCAAAAGTCCCCAACAACTAGGAACAAGAATCCCATCCCAACAACAACCCACGCCACCCCCATCAACGCCCAAACTCCAATGTTACGATCCTAAATGTTAAGGGTTTAACCTAATAAGTTTCCTCAAGTCCTGGGGCTTTTGGAACAATGCTTAAGCCGGTAACAGATGATATCAGAGCAGGGACCACGTCACAGGTTCGAGTCATGGAAGAGGCAACCTATAGGTTGGATTAAAATGCCTTGGTATAATGTATGGGCATGGTGCCAAGTCATTGAATACTGATAGGTGAGTGGAGCCGCCAAATAGAGAAAAGGCTACCATAGCAGGGTCAGTGTCGATAGAGTGAGCCGTTGTGGACGTCGATTACGGAAGCGTGGTAGTTGTTACAATCCTAAATGTTAAGGGTTTAACCAAATAATTTTCTCATGCCATGGGGCTTTTGGAACAAAGGTTAAGCCCGTAACATCCCCCAACAAATAGAAAACAAGAATCTCAACCCAAACAACAGGCAATAGCATCCCATCAGTCCAAACTCCTCAACAAATAGGAACAAGAATCTCATCAACCGGAACAACATACCACTCCCATCAATGTGCAAGCTCCACAACAAATAGGAACAAGAATCTCATCGACCCAAACAACATTCAACACCACTCCATCAATGTATAAACCCCAACAAAAGGACAAAAGATTCCCATCGATCAGAAGATCCAGTTTTCCCCAAATCAATGTCTAAACTCTCCAATAAGACTGGAGGAAATGGGTATTGAGAACTAAAAGGAATTCCGATTCTTGTAAAACAAACGAAGAACAAGTTACGAACAGAGTATGGTGTAGCAATCAATAAACATCGCAACATAGAGCAAAACCCTTATGCATGTTCAGAAAAGCTAATACCAACAAGTCAGATATTGAACAAGATTAGGAAGAAAAAAACAACTAGTCACAAACAAAAGATAAATTGGTTTGCCTTGAACTGCCGCCGAATAGGAGAAGCTGCCGTCAAAGCCATTTTAGTGGAAATTGGGAAGTCGGTTGAAGCTGTTAACCGGGGCACGGGATAAGGCGACGACATTTCTGGTATGCTTCTAATTCCTTGTGAGAAGATAGAGAAATTCAAATAAGACTGTCATACCAGAACGCCATATTAAGAGAGAGAGAGGTCTGAAGGATAAGAAGAAATCGGAGATGCAATTTCTCCGAGAAACACTTGCAGAGTTTAAGGCTTTAAGTGATAAAGAGGGTCTCGTCTTCGATAGTTCAGATTGAGTTATTACATCCTAGTTCGCCACGGTAAAGCAATTGAGCATTTGCGATACGTGTGGGCCCATTGAAAAGGCCAGACCATTAATAAGCCCGCGAAAAGGGTATAATTCGGTTTCATAGTTTTAAATTTGACAAAATTTCGGTGTCGGATCAACCTCTGAAACACGAAATCTTTTTTTTTTTAAATGAATTATTTCGGCAAAGGCCAGACCAATAATAAACCTGCGAAAAGGGTATAATTCGGTTGATTTGGTTCGATTCATAGTTTTAAATTTCGCAAAATTTTGGTGTCAGATCAGCCCTCTGAAACACGAAATTCCATTATTTTAAAATGAATCATTTCGGCCGAAAAAGTGCATATTTAGCTGAAATAAATGTATTTGGCCAAACAATTTCTCCTGAAATTGATACTTTTTCGGCCAAAATTTCAAATATTTTGGCCGAAATAAATCAACTCTATTTAAAGGTTAAAAAAAATGTAAAAACCTATATTACAACTCTATAAATACCATCAAATTCTCTCATTTTTCACCCTTCATTTTTTATCTAAAAAATTATTTTATTAATTATTATAAATTAAAAAAATTATTACTAATTATTTTTTTCTTTTGCTTATATATATACACAAATATATTTCGTACCCGCAAAAATTGAAGGAAATCAAGAAATAAAGTGTAAAATTTCAATTTAAACTTTTATACATTGTATTTTTTTAGATGTTAGAATTTGAATCCAATATATTTTGGATTAATGTATACCTTTTGGATGTTGTAATATAAATGTTTTATTTATTAGTTGTAAACTTTTGTATTATTAATCAAAATATTATTTATTTTTTTTTAAATTTGTATGTTCATAAATAATATGTATTTTAATGAAAATATCACTCTTTATTGAGTAAGTTTATTATTTATATTTTAGAAGTTATTACTTAGTACTAATTAAAAAAAGAAAGAATTTGGCTAAATAATGCCTACATTAAAATACTGTAAATAAAAAAAAATGAATTTATTTCGGCAAAATATTCAAAATTTCAGACATTATTTCTGCCAATCATTTTAATTAAAAAAAAAAATCAACGAAATTTCACCGAAATATCCAAAATTTCGGATATTTCGATTTCGTTTGTGCTGCCAAAATCAGTGATATTTCCGAAATTTAAAACTATGGTTCGATTTAATGGTCAAACCAAACTAGAAACTGATACGTAAATCAAACCAAAGCTAACGGTAGCCCAAACCGGAAAGAAAAAAAAAAAAAAAAAACTGAATTTGTAAAACTCGATTTAATTTAATTCGGTTTTATAAAATTAATCTTGTTTTGTGCATTAAATCAATTTGAGAAGAAATCACCAAACTTAAAATAAAAGCTCAAATAAACTATTAACACCATTTAAGAGAGAGAAACTTGATTCCGGGTTTAGGTTATACAATATGTATAGACTCTCAACATTTCGTAAATATTATTAAAGACAGTTTACATGATTAAATGAACTTGCCCGTGAAAAGTGCAGGATGGTGCAACTACTTGAATACACCCTATAGTCTTAGAACATTTTACAAACATATCATTGCAAAGCAAGTTTGCAAGTTACAACCAAGGCAATTCAAAGCACTGATTTATTTTTCCAAAAGCTTCCAAACAGAGTAAACTGCATCTTCTATATCTGCCATATCAAGAGGAAGGTCAATCAGCCAAATATATAGGTAATGAATGCAAACATATATTTCATTAAGATATAACTAAGGTTTTAAATTTTGCCGGCATGCCGGCGAATTCTCGCCATTTTCTAGTCTGGTGACACAAAATATGAGGGCAATATTTTGACGATATTCCCCCATGTCGGCGAAATTTTGCCAGGCTCCACCTGGCAAAATCGAAATTTAAAACCTTAGATATAGCATGCAGGTGGCTTGGATGCACATGATTACACCCGCTTATACCACCTGGGAAATCCTCAACCTTAGCAATTCATCAATCATATGAACTACAAGTTTTTTGGAAATAACTATAAGCCGGTTATCGTTTTCCTAACCATTCATATGAATGCTATAGATAAGATATGCTCACGTTATTGTTTGTGGTAAGTCTCTCTTCTATATGTCACTCATCAAACAGTGGTCCTGCTGCATGAAGGACACTGCATACAAGACAAGGACCTTTATGACTTTCCGAAAATGCTTTGGCAAAAACTAAGATACAAGAATTGAATGCTAATTTATACGGCGAAAAAAAGAGGAAGCCAAAATCTTTTCATGCTTACCTGATTTGAAAATAGGACCAAGAAACATGCTAAGGAAACAAAGGCGGGTAAAGGAGACCAGTATTCTCCGGAAACCCCATCATCAGGTTAAGATTCTGCAGAGCTTGACCAGAAGCCCCCTTCACCAGATTATCAATCTGCAGAAATGTTCGGTGGAGCTTAATTCAACAGTTAAATGATACCATAAAATATGCTCTCCAAGAAACAAGAAATTTTCAACAGAATGATTTGAGAGGATTTAACATACAACAGATATTATTATTGCCCTTCCTGAAATTCGATCTGGAAAAACATTCATAAGACAGTAGTTAGATCCTCTAACATTTCGAGTGTGAGGAACAGCTCCTTTTTCCAACAGAACTACGAATTCTTCATCCTGAAATGGAAACCAATAAACAATGCAACATGATTTAAACAAAACAAGTAATGCAAGCATGATTTAAACAAAACAAGAACGTATGCCCATGAGTATTGGTTTGTTAGAATAGAGCTTGGAATGAAGCTTTGGATATACACAACAAAAAAAAAGGGCCACATAAGTTCCAAGGGAAAAAAAAGTGTTTATATATGTAAGGAGAAATACAGGAGCCAATTTTGCAGTGTTCTTTCAGATTCACACATCACAATTGAACTCATAATTCATGTTACTCATATATTTCACCAAAAAAAAAAGTCATGAATTTGACTTAAATAATTCTTTGTAAAAACCAATGACATCACCAGAAGCCATTAGAGAAGAATTTCAGATGGATGACAGCCATAGCCATATTTCCCATGTGTACTAGAAACATGTGATCCAGATTTCCCATGAGTACTAGCAACATGTGATCCATATTTCCCATGTGTAATAGCAACACACAGGCAGTTTCTCAGCCAACATTCAAGTTTCGTGCCCTATAAGAGCTCTCTAAGGCCAAAATTTGTCAAACAAATGACAGCCATCTTTCCCATATGTGTAATATGTGCAACACACCAGCAGTGTTTCACCTAGCATCCAGGGGAAACAGTTTTGACCGGGAACATCTTCCACTCGGTGATAATGGGTGTGCATAAGTGGCTGTGTTAAATATGTGACAACGAAGCAGAGGATAGCTTCTTCCTATCCACTCATGTGATACTAGTTTTCGCTTGTATTGACAAAAGAGGATTTCTAATTGAACAGAATTCTCAACAAGTGAAAGCACCAGTGTAGAATCAGACATACTGGGAAAGATATACCTCATAAGAGATCCTCAATTGTTCATATAGATCCTCAATCGTCACTCCTGATGCCATTTCCACGTATATTGTTGATTGCATTCCACGACTCTGTAAGACACCAATCACTGGTTTTTAATAAAGGAGAAAAAAGAGAAGAACTAACTACTATATGCAATTTAAGTTAGAATTTTTACCATCGGCATCAAATGAGGAGTGAAGCTGACTGTTACTTTTGAATGTGAAACGGCAGACAGCCCTTGCTCGATTTCAGGAACTGAAAATGGAGGAAAATAAAAATAAGAAAAGAAGCAAGAGAAACATCACTTGTCAGTTATGAATGTCATACATATGCCTCGGTTTTAGATTTGATAAATAATCCTCAGTCTATGGTATCTCTTCAATGATATTGCCACTCAGTAATGGTAAGGCAAGGTATGGGTTGATCTCGAGTGGATCTAGATATGCACTGCATAGACACTTCCTGATTTAGAACCTATTAGACTTGATCCAGAACGTGAGATCCAGATGTATTCATATTGGAACAAGACAGGATCAGGAGCTTATCAGCGCCCACCAATTAATGGGTCCCACTAAAGAGATTAACAACAACAATAAAATTCTTATCTCAACTAGCTGGAATCAGAAACACGAATATACACCATCCCAATCTGTGAAGAAGTCATATCTTCAGTTAGATTGTGTAATAGTCAGGTCTTTCCTGGTCTTCCTCTTGCCTCTTATATCCTCTAATATACACCCCCTTAAACTTCACAATCACCTACATACGTCTTCGCTTTTCATGCCTAAACCATCTTAACATACTTTGCTTTATTATCTCCTATTTGGGCAACTCCTATAAACTCTTGGATATGTTCATTTCTTACCTCATCTTTCCTAGCCTTTCCAGACATCAATCCAAACATTCTCATCTCAGCAATGCTCATCCTATAAACATATTGCATCTTTGTTCTCCAACATTCTGCTCCATACATCATAGCAGGTCTAATAACTAAAATATAAAATTTGCCTTTTAGCTTGAGTGGAACACATTGATCACATAACACTCCAAAAGCGCCTCTCTACTTAAGCCATCCAAGTCTAACTCTATGCACAACATCCTCATCAATACCTTCCATCCTTATGAATAATTGATCCAAGATAATGGAAGTGATTGCTTTCAGGGATCTCCTAATTCTCAATTCCTAATATTGCTTCTCCTTTACTATCATTGCGTTCTAGTTCTAAAGTTACATTCCATATACTCAGTCTTAGTTGGACCTATTTTCAGACCATTTGCTACATTGCAAAAAAGTATCCCTAGATCTAACACCATTACCATATAACACTCAAAAACTATTAAATAATTTTATGGCTACTATCACACATGACAAAATGAGATATACATATATCAATGGGCCAACAACTGGTTAGGTGGAAGTATTGTCTCCAAAAGGTTCCATGTCAGGTGGATTATCTGGATTCGCTATGCCATCATTCCACGTGACAATAAAATCCATGTCTCGCCAATCCTTTCAATGATTAAATGGTTCCTAAATGTTGGGTACATGTCCAGGATCTGGTTACGTACCCAATATAACAAAATCTTCATCTAGAAGAGTGGACACAGTTGATGTGAGGAACATGTATCAATACGACAGCACCCATACCCATGCCATGTCATGACAAGTACAATATGGTTCACTTGTAAGCATCATATCGATTTGTATGCAAGGTTGCCATTAAGCCATAACAAGAAGCAAATACCTCCTTCATGCAATTTTTTCCTGCAATATTGAGCTCAACTGGACTGTCAACCAACAAATTGCATCCTCGTGCACATTTTAGGACTTCAAACACCACACATTCATTTGATGGAATTTCAGAAAATTTTAGATGAGATTATTATCATCACCATATATATGCCTTATCCCAACTAGTTGGGGCCGGCAAAATTTAGTTGAGATAACTTCAACAAAATTTAAAGCCAAAAGTGGTAGTCATAAATTCTAGAGGGGAAGAAAACACAAGACTTAAGTCATATCCACGCTATTTAAGGGAAAATGTATATAGAATTATCTAAAACAAAATATTTAATTTTTTTTTCAAGTTTCACCTCCAAGCTTTGTGCTTTCTTTCTAGTTCATTTTCAGAGTGCATTTTTCTATGGAAAGCCATAACACTAGACACCCTTCAGCAAGGGGGACGTGAAAGATAAGGTTAGGTCATACCAAAGTTTTGGAAAAGACAAAATGTAGTAAAACAACCAGAAAGAAAATTAAAAATATATTTTCTTGGTCTCACCTCCAAGCTCCATTCAATCTTTCTAGTTCAATTTCTGAGCAGTTTTTTGCTCAATTTTAAATTTTCCCTTCAAAAGCTAAGTCAAACTTATGCATGATGCCCAAAAAGGGAGATTTCATGTATGTATGCGCACACGTGTATGGAAAGTGCAAATCAGGCTTTCTACTATCTGGTTTCCCATCTGAGTCCCTAATCAGCAAAATGACGTGACATTCTAAGTCCAGGTCCCGACTTCAAACCCTGAATACTCCTGAATCCCCCACGTAGATGAGAATCCCTGACCTAAATTCAAACTACCTCCTCAGAAGGGATGTCAGTAATAGCATGCTCATAGAAGTGCCATAAGTAGAACAAAGTAACACAGTTGCAGTCCATCCGTGTTGAGCATAAGTTTGAAGGATCATTATGTCTTGTATAAGTTAATTGGTGTCTCACAAGGTTGAATTGGCTAGTGAAACATGAGTTTTTTGGCCACATGGAGCAATGATGTGGCAAATCCAATAACCCACATGCCTAGTTCTCCAATGGTCCAACCCAAATAAATTCAATTAGTGCACGTGCATTGGATTTTTTTCATGAGTAATTAGCATCCACTGAATTGTTTGAATCCAGACAAGAAAGACAATTGATTTCTGGGATGACTTTCTGCCATGTGGTGAAATTGTTCAGAGATGAAACTTAGTACAAGTAGGTCAAGTAGAAGCATATGTGGACAAGTGGGGTGCGCTAAATTGTCTGCCACACATGATAACCACGTCACACCAAGTAAGTCTGGTGCACCTCACCAGTAAACCAAGTCGCTGTTTATAGCGAATTATCATTTTTTTTCCAACAGCTCCAGGTTCCATCATTCAACCTTGACAAAGAGAAGTGAGGAACAAAAGGCAGGAAATACCAATTGCAAATTGGCTGTGACAATTTCTTTTACTGCATAGTAGGTTATCTGATCATGTATAGGCTCTCAGTGTATGAGATCACAATTTATAAAAGTACAAATATTTACCATGGCGATGCTTTGTAATGCCATAAGAAT
>JAUPMG010247912.1:0-22655 GCA_031762675.1 Pachysandra terminalis
TTGTAATTGAGTTAATTTTTAATGGATCTTCATGTGCAATTTTTCTTTATAATTTTAGGATTATTTTAGCATTTTAATCTTGAACCGGGTAACCGGTTAAACCGAAAGAGGATGGGTGCCTTACACCTTCATGACTTCTCAAATAAACCCCATTACCCGAATCTGGTTAGACCGACCTAACTTCACAATTCTAGTTCAATTTCATAATCAATCAATAAAACCCATGGGTGACCATTCACACCCAAACTCAGTAAGTGGTGGCGACTCCATAATTCCTCGATCGACCTATGGTCCACCCGACCGTGGGGTGATCACATATAGCTTAAATGGGTGGAATGTATGAGTTACAGAAGCATTCTTGCAAGACTCACCTATACGAGTGTGGAAGTCAATGCCACTTCTTATGAGAATGGGCTAATTCTCTAGAACACTCATGAACCTGGGATAAAGCACAAGGCTGTAATGTGCTGGTTTTTTTGCTCATAATTAACAACTATGAATGTTGTGTGTGTGATGTAATTGTTGTGTCCACAAGCAGTCTTAGTTCAAGACTTTATCACTCTGACTCTAACGTAGTGATTATTGAAACACTAAATAAAGGCTCAAGCCATTCTCACCTTTATTATGCACAATATTCTATCTTTGTCAAGATTTGTTTTTTGGTTGATTCATCGATTTTATTAAATAAGTGGAAGATTGTTGGAGAATCTACAAAAAACCCTCCACTTGCATGACCTTAAGAGACTTGAACCTTGGCCACTTGATCGTCTTTACCTTTGTGTGTTGTGTGTTGTGTGTTGTTGAGACAATGTCCCACATTGAGCAAGTATAAGAAAGTTGAGTGTCATGTATAGGTTTGTCTTTCTTATGGGTTTACTAGTATGTAGAAGAGAAGCGCGAAGCCCTCGCGTACATGAGGTCCGTTGGGAAGCCAAGGCCCGTCCAAGAAGGAATTGGATGGCCAACTCCAGAAAACCTTAACGTGCGTGCGCACCCACATCGCATGTGCTCGCACGCATGCAAACACATGCACAGTCGATCGGTTGGTTGGCTTGGCTCAGCTTGGTTTAGTTTGGTTCGGGTCGCATGCGCAGGTTCTTAGTTACCTTTTGGTAAAAATAGTTTTGATTTATATTAACTATTTTTTAGGGATATTTATCCGTTACATTAACTGAACGTGTGAGCGTTGGAAGTGAAATTTTGTGCCTTGCACACAAATTCAAGCCCTAATGTTACACTTCCAACGAATCTTTTTTCCTCTATAAAATAGGCTTATAAAGAGATGTTTTAATCATAACTCTTCTCTCTATTTTCTCTGCAAGAAAATACAACTCTCTTATCTGCTGTTTAATCGTTCTGTGAATTTTCCTCGGCAAGGAAGGGTGTTTACTGGGTTGAGCTTATGCCTTTATAATTGTGCATATTAGAGAAGACGATACAAATTTGCTGGGCTATTGTATCCTAGGGGCGACGTGCTAGTTCCTGTTTCATCGGTTTAATTACTGCAGAGGAGCGAATTGTCTTAAAGAGAGCAATCGAGTCGTGCCTCATCCCTGCCAATTTCAGTGAGATTTATTTTGTCTATTTAATTATGTTTTTTATTGTCTACAGAATTAAGATCTAAAGGTAGTTTGACCAAAAATTTTAAGACGAGGTTCAATTGTAATGGCAACCTCTGTTAGTATTCATGTTTCTGGTCCGAACGACCAGAATAAACCCTTTAGATTTGGAGGGGCACATTTTAGAATATGGAAGCAGAAGATGCTTCTTTATCTTACTCTTATAAAAGTTTCTTACGCCATAACTGACCAAAACGTAGGAAATCTGCTTCGGGTTCAACCGAAAAAGATGACAGTTCATAAAAGAATAAACTGATCCAGAAAAGGGAAGAAGGTGATTATATGTGTATAAATTACATATTAAATCAAGTTTCTAATGATCTATATGACTACTACGGTCAGTTGTATCAGTCTTCGAACGAACTGTGGGAAGCTCTGCAAAAGAAATATGATACTGAGGAGGTTGGATCCAAGAAGTATGCAATCAGTAAGTATTTCAAGTGCCATATGGTAAAGGAATGGTCTGTGGTGTCATAAACCCATGACTTTTCCTGGAAAGAATTCAAGAACCAACTATGCCACAAGAAGAAGGAATTCTCTCTTGAAAGCTCCATCACTGGACTGAGAATTGAGGAGGCACGACTGCTGGACAGCAAGGAAGAACTGAATGGAAATGCATCTTCTAAGGTACACCTAACTCAGTTCAAAGTTCAGGACAACAGCACAACCAGAATCAAAGGAATCAGGCCCATTTAAGGCCTAACAAGAAGAGTATGAAAAACCACCAAAACCCGAACCGGTCGAATCAGAATCCAAGAACCAAGACCCAAGACCATCCTTCAAAACAAACACAAAGGTTTTCTAATGTTATCTGTTATGTTTGTGGAAAACCGAAGAGCCATTAGTGGCTATGATTACCAAAGTGAACTCACTCAGTGGATCTGAAGGATGGTGGGCATAAACTGGTGCGACCAGACACGTTTGCTATGATCGTGAGTGGTTCAAGTCTTATTCTCTTAGTGGAAACGACAATAAGGTTTTACTTGGAGATTCGCACACCACAAATGTTCTGGGTACTAGCGAAGTTGAGCTGCAATTCACCTCTGGACGTGTAGTGCTACTCAAGGATGTCCTCCATACACCTGATATGTGGAAGAATCCGGTTTCTGGTTATTTGCTGAATAAAGCTGGTTTTAAACAAATCATAGAGTATGATAATTATGTAATATCTAATAATGGCATATTCGTAGGAAAATGATATGCATGTGATGGCATGTTTAAGTTGAACGTTGAGATTATTAATAAAGCTTCTACTTATATTTACATGATTTCTTGCATAAATATGTGGCATGGTAGACTTTGTCATGTTAATAATAAATAAGTCCAAATTATGAACAATTTAGGATTAATACCTAAATTAACTTCAGATAATTTTGAAAAATGTGAGCATTGTAGTATGGCTAAAATTACTAGAAAATCTCTTAAATCAGTAGAAAGAAATTCTAAATTATTAGAACTCATACATTCTGACATATGCGAATTAGAAGGTATTTTAACAAGAGGTGGTAAAAGATACTTTATTATTTTGATAGATGATTTTTCTAAATATTCATATGTTTATCTGCAAAAGCATAAAAGTGATGCATTTGATACTTTCAAGAAATATGTTCATGAAATAGAAAATCAATTCAACAGAAAGATTAAAAGACTGAGAAGTGATAGAGGTAGAGAATATGACTCACTAGGTTTTAATTCCTTTATTGAACCTTTAGGAATTATTCACGAAATCACAGCCCTTTACTCTCCTGCTTCTAATGGAGTAGTAGAACGTAAGAATAGAACCTTAGTTAAATTAAAAAATGCATTGTTAATTAGTTTTGGAGCACCCTCAAATCTGTGGGGAGAAGCACTTCTCACTGCATGTTATGTTTTGAACCGAGTCCCTCACAAGAAGACTCAAACATCTCCTTTTGAACTCTGGAAAAATAGGAAACCCAATTTGACTTATTTTAGAGTTTGGGGTTGTTTAGCCTATGTAAGGCTTCCAGACCCCAAAAGACCGAAACTTGGTATTAGAACTTCTGAGTGTGCCTTTGTAGGCTATGCTCTAACAAGTAAGGCATATTTTTTTTTAGATTTAAGGAATAATGTTATTATAGAGTCAATAGATGCCGACTTTTATGAACACAAATTTCCTTTTAAATCTAGAATTAGTGGGTTCTTGAATCTAGTGGTTTAAACTCTAGTATTCCCCTATTAGATAGTCATCCACATTCAGATCTTGTTCCTAGGAGGAGCAAGAGAGCTTGTATTGAGACAGACTATGTTCTAGACTTTTATGTTTATAACATAGAAGAAGAACCGAACTCTCTAGAAGAAGCTTTGTCTTCATCTAATTCTTTCTTTTGGAGAGAAGCCATCAATGTTGAGATGGATTCTCTAATTTCAAACCAGACTTGGAAACTAGTAGCTTTACCTCCTGGATGTAGAACCATTGGATGTAAATGGGTACTTAGAAGAAAACGTAAATCCGATGGATCCATTGACAAATATAAGGCAAGATTGGTAGCTAAGAGTTTCAAACAAAATGAAGACATTGATTTTTTGACACTTACTCACCAGTTACAAGGATCACATCGATTAGAGTTCTTATTGCTGTTGCAGCAATTCACAATCTTGTGATACGTCAAATGGATGTAAAGACTGTCTTCCTGAATGGTGACTTAGATGAGGAAATCTATGTGGACCAACCCGAAGGATTTATAGATGTTGGAAATGAAAGTAAGGTTTGTAAGTTAATGAAATCTTTATATGGTTTGAAACAAGCACCAAAATAGTGGCATGTTAAATTTGATGAATTTATTGTTGTCTAATGGTTTTAGAATTAATGAAGGTGATGAATGCATTTATCATAAGTCTGTTAGTGGAATTCATGTTATTATCTTCTTATATGCTCATGATTTGCTTATCTTTGGCCCTAATTATATTAGAGACCAAACAGTTATTAAGTAGCAATTTTGACATGAAAGATCTAGGAGAAGTTAATGTGATCTTAGGAATTAAGATCACTAGACATGCTAATGGAATATCTCTAGATCAATCACACTATGTAGAGAAAATTCTGAAAAAGTATAAATATTTTGAATGCACTCCTGTTCAAACTCCTTTTGATCCTAGCATTAAATTATTTCCTACTGAGAATGATAATGATATTATAAGTTAGAAGGAATATGCTAGTGTAGTTGGTAGCTTAAGATATGCCACAGATTGTACTAGACCTGATATAGCATATGCTGTAGGAGTGCTTGATAGATAGAAAAGTAAACCAAACTTTATTCATTGGAATGTTGTTTATCGTATTATGCAATACTTGAAGAAAACAATGAATTATGGTTTACACTATCAGAATTTTCCCACTGTCCTTGAAGGGTTCAGTGATGCGGACTTGAACACCCTTTCGGTGATTCATTGTCCACCACTGGATATGTATTCACCTTGGGTGGTGGTGCTATTTCTTGGAAATCCAAGAAACAACAGATTATTGCACAATCCACTCTGCTAGTGAAGAAGCTGGATGGTTAAAAGACTTATTGTCTAAAATGCTCATGTGGGATAAACCACTACCAACTGTTCTGATTCATTGTGATAGCACTGCTGCTATAAGCATAGTGCATAACAGATATTACAATGGTAAATTCAAAGCTATTAGGAGAAAACACGGTAATAGTACCATAAACATCGATTTCATAAGACCAAATGATTATATAGCATACCCTCTTACAAAAGCTCTAGCTCGAGAGAAGGTCTGGAACACATCGAGGGGGATGGGACTTAAGCCCATAGAAATATAAATTACCTATGAGGATACCTAACCTAGGAACTCGAGATCCCAAGAACTAGATTCAATGAGAAGAACAAATCATAGAGTAATTTGATGAGAATGCACTTTTCATTTGTCCCTCCCTGTGATGTACTTAGTGCATATTATCCTGTAACGTTTTAAGGTTGAGTTTTTAAAATCTTAATGAGTACTATAGCTCAAATTGAGTGGGATGTCTGAGTTATAGAAGTATCCTTGATAGACTCACCTATGCGAGTGTGGAGGTCGAGGCTGCTTCCTATGAGAATGGGCTAATTCTCTAGAACACTCATGAAACTGGGATAAAGCACAATGCTGTAATGTGCTGGTTTATAAGCTCATAATTAACACCTATGGATGTTGTGTGTGATGTAATTGTTGTGTACACAAGCAGTCTTAGTTCAAGACTTTGTCACTCTGACTCTAACACAATGATTGCTGAAATATTAAATAAAGGTTCAAGCAATTGGCACCTTTATTATGCACAATATTCTATTTTTGCCCAGATTTTATTTTTGGTTGATTTATTGATTTTATTAAATAAGTGGGGGATTGTTGGGTTATTTAATAAAAACCCTTCACTTGTTTTACCTTAGAAGATTTGAACCTTGGTCACTTATTGGTTTTCACCTTTGTGTGTTGCGTGTTGCTAAAACAATTAAGGTCTCACATTGGAAAAGCATAAGAAAGTTGAGTGCCTTATAAAGGTTTGCTATGCTTATGGGATTACAAGCATGTGGAAGAGAGGTGCGAAGCCCTCGCGCAGATGAGGCCCGTTGGGAAGCTAAGGCCCGTCCAAGAAGGAATTAGATGACCGGCTCCGGAAAACCTTAACATGCGCGCGCCTGCATCAGATGCGCTTGCGTATACACACACGCGCGCGCGATCGGTTGGTCGGCTCGTTTCGATTCGCACGCATGGGTTCAAAGTTACTTTTTGGGCAAAATATTTTTTGATTTAAATTAACTATTTTTTAGGGATTTCTATCCGTTACCCCACTAACTGATCGTGTGAAACGTTGTGAACTTATTTAGGCCAAAACGTTACACTTCCCAACGGCTCTTTTATTTCTCTATAAAATAGGCCTGGCATTTTTTTCACAACAATTATCTCGGTTTTCTTTGCAAAAAACGCAAGATTTTTCTGCTCTATTTAATCGTTCTGTTCTTATTCCTAGGCAAGGAAGGGTATTTACTTGGTTGAGCTTCTGTCTCTCTAATTTGTGCAAATTAGAAGAGACGACACAGATTTGTTGGGTTGTTGTATCCTGGGAGCGACGTGCTACTTCCTATTGCATCGGTTTAATTACTGCAGAGGCTCGAATCGTCTTAAAGAGAACGACCGAGTCGTGCCTCACCCCTTCAAATTTCTGTGAGAATTATTTTAACTACTTAATTCTATTTTTTATTATATATCTACATAATTGTGTTCAAAGGGTAGATTGTCCAACAGTTAATTGTCTCAAATCTGATAGCTATCGTTTGCTACTCAATACTTGGCTGCTAGCAAGACATCACATGAGATGCATCAAAGGATGAAAGACGATTAGATTGAAATGAACTCTGAGCTTGAGGATATGCTTGAAAGGGTCTCCCCAGAATTTCAAATTCCATATTCCTCTTGAAAGGGTCTCCCCATAATTCAAAATCCCAAATTCCTCATAAGTGGAATTTGACATCTTCGATTTCGTTATTGAACACCTTAATTTGTGTTTGATAATATATCAAAAATGGGAAATTAATCTTTGTCTGATCCGTAGTTTAAAATTGTGCCAAAATTTCGGTTTCGGATGGGGTGGAAGACATCCGAAATGAGTTATTTTCGGACTGATTTATTTTGCGAATAATTTGACCGAAATAGCCATTATTTTGGCCGAATTTTGGATAAAGTTCGACGAAATATTTGTACTTTGCCCAAATTTTTTTCACCCGAAATGTTCACTTTATCATCGAACCGAAATAAATTCTAAAATCTAGCTAAAAGTAAAGAAATAAAAGTTAAAAACTCCATTTAAAAATCTATAAATACCATATGTGAACTACCCCGGGTCGGGTGGACCCCAGATAGATCGGGTAAATTAGGAGTCGCCACCACTCATTGAGTTCGGGTGTGAATGGTCTCCCATGGGTTTATCTTTTATCTCAATATAGACCCAAAAAATAAGATTTTAGTACGGTCTAACCAGATTGGGTAGGGAGGTTTAGTTAAGAGAGCAGGAAGGTATTAGGCACCCACTCTCTTCCGGTTTAACCGGTTACCTGGTTTAATCTTATTTGGCCAATTTAAAACAGTCCTAAAATAATAAGATTATCTTAACAAAATTCAAATAAATCCTAAAAGCTTAAAATATAAAAGTACATAAAATACCTAATTCTTAAAACAACCTAGGATAGAAAAGCCTAAGAATCTTAAGATACTTAAAGTATCCTAAAAACATCTAAACTAAATAAAAGAATTCATAAAATGCCCTAAAAATATAAGACTTTCAAAACTAATTTAATCCTAAATAAATAAGTCTAAAAAACCTAATCTCAAAAATAATAAATAAGATTCATCTAAATAAACTAAAATCCTAAAATACTAAAAATCTAGAAATAATTAATAGAATAAAAATAAAATAACAACAGAAAAATCATAAATCAATATCCAAATCTAAGTTCCAAAAAACTAAGAATACTAAAATGAAAGTAATCCTAATCCTTCTAGCTAATGATAGAAAATAAGCAAAATAAATAAACTTTAATGATGGAATCAGATTATCCAATATATTAAATAAACCAAAACCAGTACCCATAAAAATTCATCAAACTCCATTCAAATCAAGACTACTATAACCATGGATCAATGAGATTCATCAAAAATAAATTATCCATAAAATGTTTTCAATACATCTCTAATCATAATAATAAAAAATAAAAAAATAAAAATAAAATAAAATAAAAAATTAAAATACCTATACCAGATCTGTAGCCTTGATCGATGAGACGCTGGAAGTGAGCTTGGCAATGCTAATCGGAAGATTGATGCAATAATTCACTGAAGAGAAGAATGGGTTTGGGTTTTCCTGATTTTGGTTTTGACAGAGAATTCCTACAGGATTTGGTATAGGGTCTGATGGATGATTCAAGATAGATTGGGATTTGATTTCTGCAGGTTTTCATATGGATTTTGGGTATAGCTTGCTAAGCTTTGAAAAGGGTTTGGAAGGGTTCTTATGGAAAGGTAATGGGGTTTTTGTAGTGCGAACGAACAGAAAAAAAAAAAGTTAGAGGGTTTTAATTTGGGGTTGAACAGAGGCTTGGATGAACTCCAATAGGGTTCGTAAGGTTCCTATTTGACTAGAAGATTTTTCTTGGCAAAATCAGACTAGGTTTTGGATTGAAGAGTTGGGGTTTTCATGGATTTTCTAGGGTTTCTATAGTGGTTTTTGCAGGTTTAGTGGAGGACAAACAGAAAAAATAGGGATTCGTATGGGGTTTGGGTTGGTTTTGATGGAGATTTTCGAATGGGGTTTCTCATAAGGCTTTGGACGAACTAAATGCAGGTTTTTCCCTAGGGTTTTACATATTTTTGATGAAGGAAGAAGAAGGGATACTAACCTGGATCGTTTCCCATTTTGTTGAAGATTTTTTCCTTTTTCTTTCTTTTTTTTTTTTTGCATTCGATCACCCACCTTTTATAGACATCAATGGCTAAGAACCAAATCCCTCCCTTTTGATTTCAACTCCTTCAAATCCTTATCCCCTTCTTTGATTCTATCTCCTTTCTTTGTTTTGCCTTATCCTTCTTCCATTTGTTCCTCTTTCAAATCCTAAAACAATGGAGAAGAAGAACCCCTACAGGTTCAACTTTCTCCCATTCTTTTTATTTCTTTTTATTATTTTTTTAATTTTCTTTATTTTATTAATTCTATCTTAATAACTAATTCTAGTCCTGGTCTAATCTAAAAGATTTATTAATCTTAATCCTAATCTGAAATTTAACCTAACCTTAATCTAAACATCTCCCTTTTTCATTATTTTCACCTAATTCCTCATTTTAATTGTTTAAAACCAATTTAAAATATTTATCAAATACCACAAATACCCCTCACCACCGACTTTAGAATTCAACCAAATTATAGCCATTGGAAGGATTTCACATGAAAAGATCAAACCCGGAGTCAGAATATTTTTCTGATGTCTAGAAGTCCCAAATTTGACCCAAAATAACATTAGGGGTAAAGCGGTAATTTCTCCTATGATCTCGAAACTAGACGATAATACATCCATTGGAACTCATTTTCCACCTAGAATTCATTTATGATGTCAGAAATGTAATTTGGGAATGACGAAGCGCATGTGATTCACTAAGGGTATTTTGGTAATTTCATGGATTTAGAGGTTCAAGGAGAATTTTGGCTTAAATGGAGTTGGGATTAAAATTAGGATCAAACATGAAAATGTGCCAAGCTCAAGCCTCCAGAAGCTGCAAAGATCAAAGGAATCAATCTCGTGCAAATTGGGGTGTCTACAACGTCAAATTCTCATTCTTTTTCACCACTCATCTTTTATCCAAACCTCCCAACTCCTTTATCTAAAGCTTCCAAGCTCTCAACTCTCATTCTCAAATCTCAACTCAAGACACTTAAGTCTCAACTCAAAGCTCCCAATTCTCATGCTCAAGTCTCAAAAGTCTCAACTCAAGACGCAGGGCTTTAAGTCTCGGGATCTGGGATTGGATCGGTCTCAGCCAATACCGACCAGTATCGCCGATGTGTGCAAGGAGAAGGAAAAAGGTGGTCTTAATTTGGGCAATCTTCAAATGTGTAATTGGGCTCTTTTGGGAAAATGGCTATGGACACTTTGTTATGAGAGGGAGGCTTTGTCACAACCCAAACCAGAAATTCCCAATTTCTAAGATTTTTTGATTTGTTTCGCAACCTTCACCATATTTTAACGGGAGTGGATAACAATAATCAAAACATAAGCGGAAATTCAAATAACGTTCTAGTAAGATATAAGTAACTAATATTACATCATCTGAAGTTGATAAATTCTATGTAAAGAATGTCTAACTCTAAACTAATGTTAACATGTTATCAGAGTGCTATACCCAACCCGGTCTCTCATCAACCAAGCTCTACGAATTGAAAGGTCCGCCTAGACCTCAAACTCCTCAGCAGCTGTCACGACTAACAAACCTGAAATGTTGGTTGCTAAAAAGCACGAGCTACACAAGCCAGTAAGTACATAAATTCAGGAATATATAAGGTATAATCCTAGAGTTTAAACATTTACATTATTCCAAGTTCAAGAAATAAAGAAAACGCAATAATGTAAGATGCAGGTGGTAAATTAATTATTAATGCATGTTGTGCACCTAAATACAGTGTCATCACCACGGTGAACTAATAGGCAGTCTAGTATGAAATGCAAATGCTTCAGCAAATGCAATGTAAATGCAACTCTGTCTGAGTGTCAATGTAACTTGTTTCCTCCTGATCCAGTCTCTATTTCGAGGTGTCACAGCAACCTGAATGCATCCCCCCGTATATACGCTATATGGAAATAGGGCTATTCTACCTAGGAGGCACAATCCCCCCACTAATTTTTTATCAGTGGTCCATAGACCGAGACTTGCAGCAACCTGCAGATCCCTCAGAAAAACATGATCATTTGACTAAACTACAGAGGTCCTATTTATCTTTTCTTGTCCTTGTCAGAGAGCCCTCGGGCAAAGAGAAAGTCTATTTTGTTAGCTAAACCCTCAACTCAATTCAGCCAGTCCCTCCCTAGATGTGAAATTCACATCACTCTCATTTCCAATCACAAGACCCAACAATGAGGTCTTGGAACATGGGATCACACTCTTGACCATACAATGGTCTCAAGTCAATGTTGTGAAAGTGGAGAGGTGCACGCTAACTAAACAGTCAAATAGTAGTGTACATAGTGTAATCACACAATTCAAAGCATAAAACACAATCTCACATAGAATCACACAATCCAGAGTATCAACCGCAATTTCACATAGAATATAATACACCACTCAAGAAATAATCACACAATCCAGAGTATCAAACACAATCTCACATGAAATACAATACATCATTCAAGCAACACGAAGTGGAACACTGAAAAACAAGTGTGTAGGGCTAACTAAGTATTCATGATGAAATTATCAGATGTGCCATTAACTGTAAGTGTAGTGACCATTCCAGGTCTAACATCCATATCTCAATATCTCATCATGCTATGGAATCGGTTCCATGAGGAAGCATAATATACAATGATCACATCTGAACTCATATGACATCATACTTGAAAGAATTGGGAGAACCCTAGGTTACGTACCAAATGAATTGTGGTTTCTATGGGGCGTATGCCACATGTTCCATGTTGTCATAATATCTCCCTAACTCAAGTTATAATGTGAAAGTTTCCAAAATGAATACTATTACGGTGTGCATGTCATGAAATTTGATTACTAACCATGTAAATGTGTATCTATTAATAAATATCAATATAAGTTCAATCTATCAGGTTCGGCGGGGTCTTCGGCGCACCGAAACCTGTCTCGGCGATCAGTTCGACTGGCTGAACTGTTTCTCAGCGACAAAACCAGGGAACTAAGTTTCGACGACCACTTCGGTGCACCGAAGCAAACTTGGCGGGGTATTCATATTCGGCGGCCATCTCGGCGGGGTGTTCACACTCGGCGACTTGTTCGGCAAACCAAACGGTCCGCCTTCGGCCCAGAATGTGTTCGGCGACCCGTTTAGCACACTGAGGAGGTCGCCGAATAGAAAAAATCAAAGTGGTTTTCACTTGGAATTTGGGTCTATCAACATACAAGCACAAGGAGATGAATACATATGAATTTAAAACAAGAGAACAAGCAAATCACTAAATTCTAACATGAAATCTAACTATCTACCTTCAACAAAACCTAAACAAGGAATATATAAAAATATAAAGGAAACTAAGATTTCCTAACTATATTCATGAATCTAGTACTTACCTCTTGAATCCAAGCTTTACACATGCAAACCTTCCTTCTTCTCCAAGCTTCCAACCAAGCAACAAAACTAAAACAAAACCAAAATGTACTCTTTCTCTCTTTCTTCTCATGCAAGCTTCACATGACATGTGTTAAAATCCAGGCCATTCAAACTAAGTTATCAAATCTAAACCATACACCTCATCAATCCATATAAAATTATGATTATGCCATTAGCTCAACACATAAAGGCCGCACTACTATGCATAACACCAGGACCAATCAAACAAGGTTAGATCTGAGCCACACAAACACACACTATTAATCTCCATCATACAAATTGTTACAAAAGATGGAATAAATCTAAACCACATATCATGATCTTGATCTAGATGATCAAACACAATGTCAAACACCGAAAGGACCATGCTAATGTGTGTAGCACCCAGACCAAGCAAATACAACATGCACGATCGCATGGTTGGATCTAATCCGATCGGCGATCAAACAAAAACGACAAGCACTAAACCATAAACATGCATGAACAAAAAGATTAAAACCGGCAAAACATTGTATTTCCTATTTAATTACAAAATTGGGTTATCTAACCTATTATGTTTCTAAAGTTGAATCTGGCTAACCTGATTACTTTTAGTGATTTAAGGTAATCTCTAATGTCTTTATGTGATCTAAACTAGCTTACTAATTGAATTTAAATTATCAATCTCATTAAATTACTACTTTACCCTTAAGATTTTCAATTAATATTTTATGGATTATTCAGGTTCTTATAGGCTTTGTGGTGTACCATCAGTGCAAGTATGGTTCTCACGTCAATGGTTAGGATGTTAACTCCAAGGCTCGCATCAAACTAGCAACTAGTGCTTGGAAATGTATTACAACTTTATTTCTTATTTTTAAAATCAGATTTTCAGTGGGTTGTGGTTTGTCTATTCGATTTTGGTCTGATCTGTGGTAGGGGGAGTCTATTTTTGGCTTCACGCTACCTTAGAGTCTTTCGCATTTCTTTGTTTCAGGATTCGATAATTATTGAGGTTTTGAGTTGGTCCCTGTCGAGACTCACTTGGAACCTTTTTGTTCGCTGTATTCCAAGGACGACGGATGTGGAAGAGTTAGCTAGTCTTTTTTTATCTCATTCGTGATATTGTCATGGTTGAGTCATCTCCGAATTCTCGGGTTTGGTGTCCTAAACCTAGGGGAATTTCTCTTATAAATCTTGTCTTCATGTTCTTCAGGTGGCTAGTGACAATCCAATCCCAATTTTTCCACTTCTCGTCTTTGGGGTTCTAGAGTCCCTCCTAAAGTTTGAGATTTTGTGTGGACTATCCTTTTGAATTAGATCAATACTCCAAATAACTTACAAAAGAGAAGAAAGTATCTGGTTTTATCACCATAGGTTTGCGTAATGCTCTTGAAAAACGGAGAATCTGTAGATCACTTATTTCTTTCATGTGAGTATGCAATGAAGATTTGGGGTTTTTTTTTCTCGGCTTATTGGGGGTGGAATGGGTTCCACCAAAGTCTGTGAGAGAATTGTTAGAGCAGTGGTGCTTTCCATTTCTAGGGAAGAAGGGGAGGATACTGTACATGGTTCTTTTCTTCTCCATCCTTTGGAAGATTTGGGGTAAACGAAACAAAATAATCTTTGAGAGTTCACGGAGGAGTTCCAGTTCTCTCGCAAATATTATTATGAGTACAGCTGCATGGACTTTGGTGCTCCCAAAATTTAAGGATGTCTCTTCCTTGGATATTATTAGATGTTGGGAGGCTGTCTCTGTGATGTAGTGTTGTAGGGGGTTGGTGGTGCTGTTTTTTTTGCCTTTTGTTTCACTCTCCTTTGTTTTGTTTGTATTTTTCTTCTACTTTTTCTACTTTCTAGGGTGCTTGGGAGGATCGGTGGTTCCCTAGTTTAGGGAACCTGGTTTCTTTACCTTTTTCTTTTTGTACTTTCTCCCTCCCCTTTTCTAATATATCCTCTTCGTTATCGATAAAAAAAGAAAATATTTTGTTATAGAACTTCAGTTTCGAATTACCTTCTCATCAATTATTTTTTATTTTTATCTAGTGTCTTAAAGTTCCGTTAGTGATTTGGAAAATTTGAATCTTTCCTTAAACTTGGTCTCTTAATTCTGATGCTTTTAACACGGTTTGAACTCCAACAATTCATCCAAGTTTCTCGAAATGCTCGAGTGGTTTTTTCTTTCTTTTTTTTTTCTCGACTGTTTAGAATTGGTTCAGATGTAAACTACACATTACACATGATCTTATATATTTCTCTATTAGTCTTTGGTATATTGAAAAACTTACTGGTTACATCCAAGGTTTTAAATGTCGGCGACATGTCGCAATTTTGGACCTCGGTGATACAAAATTTAAAGGAAAATCGAGCTATGTCGATTTTCCCTGATGTCAGTGACATGGGGAAGAAATTTTAATTTTTTTTGATTTTTCCCCATGTCTCTCGACTTGGACGACATGGGAAAAAATTCAATTTTTTTTTGAAACTTTGGTTTTCCAAGGTTTTCCTTTTTTTTTTTTCCATGTCGCTGACATGTCGACTGAGCCACCTGGCAACATGCCAGACGACATCGACATTGCAAACCTTGGTTACACCTAGACGTCAAATGTTTGGTTGTTCTCAAGTTTTGTGGATTTCTATGTGAAGAACTATCATGCAGACTTGAGACTTTAGAGTATGGAGCTCTATAGTATTTTGGGGAAGAAGAGGATATCTGCATTGGTGCTGAGGAGCTCTACGTGATCTTCTTGAAGCAGACTTCATGCATTGGTGTTAAAAGCAATCTGTCACATTTGTAATCATATCCACGCAAATTAATTGGATAAAAGGTAATGTTTATTGTTATTTCTAGAGCTGGCAATGTCTGACCCAATCCATCAACCCGACCCGACCTGATCCAACATGACTAAACGGGTTAGGGTTGACCCTTTTATTAAATGGGTTGGATTCGGGGTTAGTTTTGTCGACCCGTTGGTAAACGGGTTGAACCCGACCTAACTCGTGTTGACCCGTTTAATGTAGGTTTTTTTTTTTCCTCTTTAATTTAGTATTTTAGTATTTTTATATTTCATAGGTTAAAATATATTTTTAATGTTAAATAGACTTTTTTACAATATTTATTAAAAATATAATGTTAAATAGGTAAAGTTAATGATTTATTATTTTATTAATTTAAAATTAAATTAATTAATTATATTTTAAACGGGTTGGCGAGTTCAACTCGTTTAATGGCGAGTTGGATACGGGTCCATATTTCTTGACCCGTTAATAAACGGGCTAAACCCGACCCAACCTGTTTAAGTCCCAACCCGTTTACAACCCGACCCATTGCCACCTCTAGTTATTTCTGGTAGAATTGCAAAGTAATGGTGAGTTGCTTCCTAGCATCTATTTCTTATTTTGAACCTTTAAAAAAAGGGTAAATTCCATAAACCTCCGTTTCGTATAATACCCATATACCTCTCCTATCTTTCTAAAAAGGACAAATACATCTCCACTACTATCTGTTGGAAAATTTTGAAGGATTAGGAGTATGGAAGATAAAAATTAGTTAGCACCGTTGATTAACAAGCTTCAAGGCACGATCAGCTTGCTTTCTTTTAGACAAGTTTCTCCTCCTCCGATTTGATCGCGAATGCACTAATTAAGGGATTGGTGAGAAAATGTCTTCAGGATATAATGAAGCATCTGATCAAGATTCGTTGTGATTCTCGGATGTGCGCGGTCCGATCACAACATGTCACTTTGTATAGGGACTGATGATACCAAACACTATTGAAAGTCTTGATGAAATCTCTCTCACACATTCATATGATTTGGGTCGAATTTTGGATGCTTGAATTGCCTGGATCAGTAGTCTATTTATAGACTTACAAGTGCCTTTTCACAATAGGCATGTGCCTATTCACCAATGAACGTGTGCCTTCTCACCAATAGGCATGATCTAGATCTAACGGTTTGGATTCTAATTTGAAAGGGCATGTACCCTTTCACTCATCATCCAACAAGTGCAATCAAAATCATAGGGCCATGATTTAATCCATGTAAAGGCACCTGTTTGGTTGACACTTTTCTGATCAGGTAAAACCTTTGGATCCATAAGGTGTGTCTGATCAGACGGTCAACCTGAATTGGGATGATTTGAACCATCAGACCAAGCAATCAATCAACACGGTCCAACCGGGTGGGACAAGGGATTTCAAAAAATACTTTCAACACAAAACAAAACTAAAATCTATTTTGAAAATATCCAACAATCTTCCATCCTTTTCAAAATAATTATGGACTTTATTAATAAGAAAAGTAATACAATGGCGATAAATACACTTTGCAAACTTGGCATCATTGCGGAACTTCGTACACTGTTGATAAGTGTCTTTTGGACTTGAGCTTTCACTTAGTGTAGATAACTCAAAGTTTATCAGGGTGCTGTGGTGAGCGGATCTTGAACCAAGGACCTTAGTGAAAAACCGGAGACTATCACACATACTCATTTCCATGGGATAGAGTGTTCTTTAGCTTTGCACGTTAATGGCCATGTGCCGGTACCATGTTTCTTGAGTGCTTTAAGGATATATGTATCCTTAAAGGTGAATCTACGAGCCACCTTTAAGGATTTATTAAGGATATATGTATCCAGCCTCTCTCATGCAGATGCAGATCCTGACACTAGTCAATGTCTAGGAATGAGTTAATTTCTAGTGTTCGGCTAAACCATACATTTAACTTGTTTGTACCCATTGAACTTTGTCTATAATTTCAAGACATCAGTTGGGTTTCCGTTAAAGATGATTGAAGTGCAAGTGACCTTAACCCCATTCCTTGCGACGTTTTATAAACCATATCTCTGGCAAGGCCTTTCGTCAAAGGATCAATTAGGTTTGCATTCGACTCCACATAGTCGACCATAATTATTCCACTGCTGCGTAATTGTCTCACAGCCTGATGTGTAAGACTTATATGTCTTGACTTCCCATTGTATGTCTTACTTGAGACTTTATACAATGTCGCCTGGCTACCACAATAAATCATTACAGCTGGAGTTGGCTTTTGCAAAGAGGAACAACTATTAATAGATTCCTAAGCCACTTTGCTTCTTTGCATGAATCTGCAAGAGCTATAAATTCTGATAGCTTATTTGAATCAGAAATAAAAATCTGCTTCTTGGATCCCCAAGACTCAGCAGCTCCTCCCAGCGTAAAGATCCAACCAGTAGGATTTTGATTTGGATTCTACATTATTCCAACTAGCATCGCTATATCATTCTAATACAGCGGGATATCCAGAATAATGCAAACCATAATCTATAGTCGCCTTCAGATATTTAAGAACTCTAGAAACTGCTTTCCAGTGTCACTACCTGGATTACTTGTAAACCTGCATAGCATACTTACAGCGTATGCTATATCGAGTCTTGTGCAATTCATTGCATACATAAGACTCCCAATCACAATGGAATACTCTAATTGAGATTTACATCGACCAGTGTGTTTCATTAACTTGATATTAGAATCTATAGGAGTAGGGACTGGTTTATGATCAAAATGATCATATCTCCTTAGGACTTTTTCAATATAATGAGATTGAGATAAAGCAGTCCATTCCCTTTCTTAGGATTTTAATTCCTAAGATTACATCAGCCTCTCCTAGATCTTTTATATCAAAGTTAGATGACAGAAACAACTTTGTTTCCTCCACCACTTTAACGTTAATACAAAAAATAAGCATGTTATCGACGTATAAACAAATAGTAACACTAACATTATCATTGAAGTTATTATAACACACTTATCTACACCATTAACCTTAAAACCATGGAATAACACTATTTGGTCAAATTTCTCATCTGCATAGGAGCTTGCTTCAGACCATAAAGAGATTTAACTAATTTACAAACCCTTTAGGTTGCTCCATATAAATCTCATCTTCTAAATCACCATTTAGAAAAGCCGTTTTCACATCCATTTGATGGATAATTAAGTGATGAATTGAAGCAAGAGAAATTAAAACCCTAATAGATGAAATCCGTGAAATAAGTGCATAAATGTCAAAATAATCAATGCCTACCTTTTGTTTAAAACCTTTGGCTACCAACCTAGCTTTAAACTTATTAATTGAACCATCAACATTCAATTTCTTCTTAAATATCCATTTAGGCCCTATTGGTCTAGCACTTGGCGGTAAGTCAGTTAAAACCCAAGTCTGACTGGACATAATAGAAGACATCTCATTATTAATGGCTTTCTTCTTGTAAGGAGCATCACAAGAAGTCACAGCATATAAATAAGAAGATGGTTTGTCTTTTATATTTAAAGCAAATATAGTTTTATCTTTGACTTCACGTCTATCTCCTTCAACTAGATATATAACAAAGTCGAATCCATATGTCTTATCAACTCTTTGTCTCTTACTCCTCCTAGGTTCAACGTCCTCAGAAGGACTAGGAACAAAATGATCTTTGGTAACATCCTAAATTAGTACAGGAGAATGTTCTGAATTCTCTAAGTTGAATTCATGATAACTAGAACTAGTCTTATTCTCAAAGAATTCTACATCCAATGACTCAATAATATTATTAGAGTCTAGATTCAAAAACTTATATGTTGTACTAATTTTAGAGTAACCTATTAAAGCACATTTATAAATCTTATTCCTTAACTTAGGTCTCTTAAGGTCAGGTATACGTACATAAGCAAGACAACCCCATACTTTGAGACGACTCAAATTAGGTTTCCGGTTAAACCAAAGTTCATAGGGAGTAACATGTAATCTCTTTAAAGGAATTCTGTTCAAAATATAGCATGCAAACAAAATAGCTTCTCCCCATAGGGAGAGCGGTAGGCTAGAGCTAATTAACATTGCATTAATCATTTCAACAAAAGTCCTATTTTTTCGTTCAACAACACCATTTTGTTGTGGTGTATAAGCAGCAGAGGCTTGATGAATAATTCATTTGGAAAATATTCACTACCTTGATTGGAACGTAGGATTTTGATTTTACGGTTAAGTTGGTTTTCTACTTTTGCTTCAAAAGATTTGAATTTCTCAAATACTTCATCTTTACTCTATTAAGTAAACATATGTGTATTTAGAATAATCATCTATAAATGTTAGGAAATATTTATTTCTTCCACGAGATATGGTATTCTTAAGATCACATACATCACTATGTATAATTCAGAAGTTTGATTAATTGATTTATGAGATTTCCTAGTAATTTTTGCTTGAACACAATTTCAGGGCATTTATCAGAAATATCAGTATTAAATGCAAAAATTAAACCAAGATTAGACATGTTCTTTATGTTATTATAATTTACATGTCCTAATCTACTGTGCCACAAAGAAATAGAGTCAACTGTATAAACTTAAGAGGATTCATTCATTAAATTCAATTTAATCATACCATTACAAGAATACCCATGCCCAATGAAAACCCAATTCCTGGATAAGATGAACTTATCCGACTCATACACTAGTTTGAAACCTCTTTTATTGAGAAGGTCTCCAGATACAAGATTGATCTTACTAATATCTGGTACGTGAAGTACATTGACTAAGGTAAGAACCTTTCTTAATGTCAGCTTGAGTTCCATAGTGCCCTTTCCAATAACCTTGGTGCGGAAGTTATTCACCATCTTGATTTCTTTTCCATCACCGATCTTTTCGTATGTCTTAAAAAGACTACGATCCTTGCATATCGAGCCACCATCCATCTTCAATTCACACAGAATTGGCTTCTGACACTGTTGCAATGAGTTTTTCCTCATCGATCATATTTACTTGACTTTTGATAGACTTCTTTTGAAGACGGTAGTCTCGTATATAATGATTGGGTTTGTCACAAAATTGACATTTTCCTTTCCTTTTCTTGGTATCTTGCTTCTTGAATTGCTTATCATTCTTAGGCATAAGGTTGGTATTCTTGGATTTTCTTTCCTCAACCAGATTTTCCTTTGAATGATTACCATTCGCATCATCATTCTTATCTCAATTTTGAGAATCTTCCTCGATTCGAAGATGACGCTGTAGAGATTCCAAGGTATGACTCTTCTCTTCTTGCTTAAGCTTCTTGTAGCCATTCCAAGTAGATGGGAGTTTAGCAATAATAACCCTACTTGAAAATCCTCTACAAGCTCTATTCTAGCAATTTTTAGATCACTTACGATAAGTTGGAGTTCATGCACTTGTGCTAGAATAGACTTATCATTAGTCATCTTAAAATCAATATAATTATTAATTAAGAATTTTTGGTTACTTGCCTCTTCGATGCAATACTTATTGTCTAAAGCCGTCCACAGGAACTTTGCAGTAAGTACATATATGACGGTGTGCGTTGTAGACTGAGTTGGAGAGAGCATTCAAAATGTGTCCTCTACACAAGAAGTCATCTTCTTTCCTTTTTCGTTTCTTCTCTATCAACTCAGGCGTATCATCATCTGATGGTTCTTGGATAGTATTTAGACCATCATCAAGGATGTAGGCAAGCTTGAAAGTAGTAAGGAAGAAAAGCACATTTTCTTGCCATCGAATAAAATTATGACCATCAAAAGGATCAAGACACACTAGGTCCTGATTCATGACTTGAACCGATGAAACTATTGAACCCTCCATTTGGTAGAAACTTGTCTAAAAAACTATTGGAAAATTATGAAGGATCAGGAGTATGGATGTAATGACACTGTCACGACCAAAACCCAATAGATCACTGGGAGCCCAACGAGGTCCAGATAATGACCTTAACTTCCTCGGAAGGAGAGTGGTAGTTGATTCAAAGGTGATAGCAAAAATGAGTAAATTTCATTCACTAAGAAAAATGGAAAAGTTATGTACATATTTACATTAGATAGCAGCGGAAGAAACCAAAATAAGTATTCTAGGTTAAAAATCAGATTTTGACAAAGAAGATACTACCTAAGTATCCTCCAAAAAGAATCAAATCTAGGAGTATATCAAAGTGTTACATAAGACGTCCAAAACATTACAATGAATCCTGAAATGTTGCTAAAAAACATGAGCTAACTGGCCAGTAAGAAGTAAATTCAGGAATGCATAAAGTAAATCCTAGAATCTATACAATGACAATAATTCAAGCACAACAAGAAGGGAAACACCACAAATGCAATGTCTGGGGAAGATTAATTATTAAATGCAAATGCTGTGCGCCTAAGTTATGAACATCACCAAGGTGATCTAGCGAACAATCTAAATATGCTGTGCAATGCAAACTCTGGTAGAATGTCAATGTGAAATGTTTCCTCATAATCCAGCCTCTATTCGAGGTGTCCCAGCAACCTGAATTCTCCCCAGGGTGTTCCAGTAACCTGAAATCATCCCCCCGTCGTGATGGTCCAAGGAACAGGGCTATTCTACGTGTACAACGTAATTTTAAGGGTTTTCAACCTATGAGGCACAATCCCCCCACTTATTTTTGATCAGTGGTCTTTAGACCGAGACTTGCAGCCACCTGCGGTATCCCTTAGGAAATTATGACACTTGACCAATCTACAGAGGCCCATCTCTGCTCCTCGGTCTGATACCCCTTGGCAAAGGAGAGTGTATTGGGTTAGCTACTCCCTCAACTCGGTCCCGCTGGTCTCCTTACTAGATGTGAAATCACATCACTCTCATTTCCATCCTCGAGACGCAACCGTGAGGTCTCGGGTAACAGGGTCATACTCTTCGACCACTGGGGGTCTAGAGTCCATGAAGTGTTGTGAAGCGTGCGCATTAACTAAACAAACATCTTGTGGTGTACAGGGTGAAAGATAATAATCTAAAGCATGTAACCCACATATCTCCATGTATTTTCGTATGGAATTTGTTTCACTTAGGTTCTTGTAATGGCCTAAACCAATTAAGAGGTAATTAATTATGTTGAAAACCTTAATATTAACTTATCTAACCACTCGATCGCTAATTGGAGTTGATCCGACCATACGATCAAACTTGATGTGATTTTTGGGTATTACTGTTATGTATAGTAGTCTAACCCTTATATGTTGAGAGAATGAAAAAGTTGTAAATTTTTTTCTTTGATGATGTGTATGGCTAGGATTGTAGTTGTTAGGGTTGTGTGGCTTAGATTTAAGCTAGTGTATTGTTTGTCTTTAGTGGGTGTGAGGTGTAAGGTGTAAGGTGAGGATTAGAGTGGGTGTGAATGTGTGGTGTAGATTTGAGTGGTTGGGGTGGTTAGATTGGATGGCTAGGATGAGAGT
>JAUPMG010247921.1:0-22646 GCA_031762675.1 Pachysandra terminalis
CATATCTGTATTATATTATTGCTCACTATCACACACGGCCCAGAATAGGGGAACATGAGTGAATACATATTAATTTAAGTTTACTCATGTTGTTTATATTAATTCTTTTCAGGTCGCAGAAGCTAGATGTTCCTTGAGGGAGCTGCCATGGATTGGGTAGCGCACTCTGTTTAATGTACATAAGATTAGATTAGAATTAGTCTTTGTTACTTAAAATGCTAGAAATTTTATTCTAGGTATATTAGTTACTTATATCTTACTAGAACTGCTCAGGACTTCCGCTTATAAATTAATTGTGTTGCCACTCTCGTAGAAATACGAGGTGAATGTGACGCTTGGACTGGATAACCCATGTAATTGGAAAAATCTGGTTCGGGTCGTTACAGTTGGAGTGGTTAGAGTTGGAAGGCTAGGATTTGAGTAGGTGAGTTTGGAAGGCTAGGATTTGAATAGGTGAGATGGAGGGTTGAGATTAGAGTGGGTAGATTGATGGGCTAGGATTTAGACACTTGGCTAGGGTTTGGTTTGAGTGGGAGAAAGAGAATCTCATGTCTCTCTCATTTTGGGGTTTTTGGCTTGGAGCTTGAAGGTGGGAGAAGAAGGAGGAGAATGAAGGTTTAGCTTGCTTTGCTAGGGTTTCTATGGATTTTTGCTTGCTTGGTATAAGTAAGTGGATAACTTCATGAACATAATTAGATTCATCTTGGATTCCATGCAATTTCTTTACTTTTCATGTTCATGTCATGTTTTAGAATGGATCAAATGTTTAGCTATTGATTTATAGTTTATTTTCATGTTTGGGAATGGATTAAATGCTTAGTTATTGATTATAGTTTGTTTTCATGGTTGAAGAATGGTTTGGAATAATTTTGATCTAAATGTTGGTTTAATATCATGTTTTAGGGTTAGATGTTGTTGGATTTTAATTAATAAATGCATGTTAGTACTTTCCTCTATTGTTGTATGTTCGAATGTGTGAGAAACCCCTTATTTTTAGCCTGTTCGTGATGTTTGGCGGCCTCCTCGGCGCACCAAACGGGTCGTCGAATACATTATGGGTCACAGGCGGACTATTCGGCTTGTCGAACATGTCGCCAAGCATGAACACCCCGCCGAAGTGGGCACCGAAGAGGTCGCCGAGACTAAACCCCTTGAAATTGTCGTCAAGTGACAGTTCGGTCCGCCGAACTGGTCACTGAGGCAGGCTTTGGTGCGCCAAAGACCTCATCGAACCTAATATTTGACCTTATGTTTTGATGTTTGTTAGTTAATATACGCAGCATGATTTGTGATTGGAATTGATGATAATACACTCTAGTATGATTGATAATGTGATTCACACTCTATAATTTGGTTTAATGAATTTGGTATGGTAACATATGGAAACGTGTGGTGAATGCCCTTCAGTTAACCATAATGTATCTTGCACAAAACCTAGCATTAATGTAATCTTATCTAGTATGTTGTTATGTGAAGTTCAAGGCGATTGTTATTATACATGCATCCTCATGGACTATACTTGTGTAATGACCTGAACCCTTAAAAAGAATTATTGTTTTAATTTTCTAGTTTATAATTGAAATTAATATAAGTTTAGGGGTACAATTACAATTATCTTATATTGGCTTAGGGGTTGAAGTGTTATTACCTTTAGTAAGGGGTAATAACCGTAATTTTAGAAACTCCATCCACTAGCTTAAAACGTGTACAACAAACTTCTACAATTAGCTAAAACTTAGTCAATAAGTCTAGCTTTGGAAACTAACAAAGAGAAAAGAATTAAATGGGCTAACCACCTAAGCTAAACTAAGTACCCTATTAACTCAACCTAGGAAATGAAAGAGAAGCTTTGTCTTAAGAATACAAAAAGAGAGGGGGGACGGCTAGGAATGTAGCTGAACCTTGGGTATTTCTGTAGAGAAGAAAGAAGGAAGAAAAAAGAGTAAAGAGGAGGAAGGAAGAAAATAGGCTAAAACCAGAAAATTCTGAGAACATATACCAAGTAAGTAGATTATCCAGTTTTTCTACTATGACCATATAATTAAACTTAGTAGTTTACTGTTGATTTAATCCATGAAATGTATTTATATATTTGTTTCCATGATTTGTGAATATATGAAGTTCCAGAAAAATGAATCTCATAGTGATATGAAAAGTTGGACTGTTTATGTTAGATTATCTATATTAGTATGATATTATGAGTACTAGTATGTTTTTATATAAATACTAGCATGTTTTAAATCATAATTAATTATTCTTTGGAATACTAGCATGTTCTTATATGAATTCATATGTGAATTGAATACATGAAATCTGAAAAATTACAGAATGTATACTAGTCTGAACTATTGACTGTAGAACCATGTAAATGTATAAATTATTTCATATTTTATTTAGATTCCCTTGTTCGTTAGCACACAACAAAATTGGTTTGAACTAATTTCATGAAGAATTGATTGAGTTATGAATTGTTTACTGAGCCTGTGTTAATACCAGAAACCCAGAAAAATAGAACCTATAAACTTTCTTGTTCATCAAGTAAAACACTGATCCTACATATTGTTATATATTTATTGGATATTTTTCCTATATCTCACTTTGAGTTAGGAGTTTAACAAAACAAGTATGAGACGATTCTGTTGTGTATTTAAATAAATATGGCCAAAATAGTGACTGTAGGTCAAGACTGAAAATTCACAGAACACAGATTTGACAGTATTGAACCTGTAAAATATATATGACATATATGTAAACCCATTTGTGATTTTCCCAATTATACTTAGTGGATGCGATTTCCTACTTATCGTAGTGGATGGATATCCCATTTATGTGGATAAATGTTCCCACCTATGTGGATGGATTTTCCCACATATGAATGTGGATGGTTTTCCCACTGATGTGGATGGACTACTTACCTGTGAGGTGGAGAGATGACCAGAACAATTGTACAATGATTGAATTTGTTAATATGAATACTTATGATGGGTTTCATTGGATAACTTGCGTGTATGGGCGTGTAAGTAGCTTTCACGGGAAAATATCATTTGTATATCCAAAGTATAATCAGAATGCTTATGAGGTCTTCCATTGGATTACTTGTGTGTATGGGCGCGTAAGTAGCTTCCATGGGATTTCATCATTCGGATTTCCTAGGATAGGCATTCATGCTTTGATTAATGAAAGGTTAATGTGATCCTTGGAAGAAAGGAGTTCGGGTTGCCTATTTTCCCGTAGGCTGAAAGTCCTACAAAAGATAGAAGATGGTGGCCATTGTACCATGGGTTAGTGCCCGGATCAACGCAAGGGGCTTGCTGGTTGTTCCTGAAACACATGTTCCGAAATTGGTTATCCTAAGGATACTTAGCCCGACATCTGATCATAGGTGCATAGCTTGCATATCATATTGTGTTCATTGGATGAGCATCTTAGAGCATTGTATTTCACATTCATTTCCATCATATCATATCATTGTTTAAATTGTATGATTGTATTACTAGATTATCGGAATGATTTTTAATCATAGTGTCATTGTATGATAACTAGATCATGCTTGCTGAGTATTCCATACTCAAGCAGTTTTTCATGACTGCACAGATTGATGTAGCATTTGGACGAGGAAACTTGGATGTATGATGGACTTTAGATTTCAGTGACCTTGATTTCAGACCTTATATTTATTTTGATTTGGATGTATGGCTCTTTTGAAGCCTTTGATGTTGTTAAGTTAAACACTTTGATGTAATAGTTAGTAATTTACTTCTGCAATTGTTACTCTGAACTTTATAAATTAAAATGAGGGATTTCTCATGCCTTGTTCGTAATGATATCCGTGGTCCAGAAATAGATCCCGAAGATTACACCTCATGATCTGTGCTTTCCCACCTAGGGATGTGAGTCATGGGATCTGGGGCGTGACAACGTGTTGATGAATATGAAGGTTGGATTTGGATGAATATGTACTTATAACTGATAATACATTTAATGTATTCAATGTGGTCGCTTAGATTATCTTATAATTTTTCCTCTTGTGGTCCCACTATCCATGTTACCTAGAATGAGATTCCTATTACTTTTGAATTAGATGATCTACATGCTTGTTATTACACCTTGTACACAAAGATTGAATGTTTAGTAAATGTGCACCTACTCACATGCATTGCATTGGCTTTTGACCATGGATTTAGTCTATAAATAATACCCTATATCATGTCTCTTGGGATCATCACTTAGGACTTCTCCTACGGTGAGGGATAAGTCCTAAGTGATGATCCCAAGAGACATGAGGAAAGATGATAGGTGATGGCATTTCTTGTTGGTAAGACCTAATATCAGAATCACGTGAGTGAGCTCTGATAGTTGATCAATAGTGTTTGGTTCTCTGAGGATGTTCTGGGCGATGCCTTGGGATTCATCCTTATGATCGAAAATAAGGTGATGCGCTTGTGTCCTCTAGGTTGAAACCCCTAGAAATTATGTTGCGCACATAAAATAATCTGCTATTTCTGCCATTTATTGGGGGATGGAGTCTGAGTAAGCATCCTCGGGTAGCAAGACTGAGATCATATGAGGAACCAACATATATGATTACTAGGCAAAAATGATCTTATCTTTGGGGGATGGTCTGTTAAGACATCTTGCCCAAAGATGGATCGGTCTATGTGGAATCCATACAGAATCCATGCATATTAGAATGTTTATTTAGATCACATTTTGTGATTTTTGTAAAATAGGTGCACAGCATGCATAATAATTAATTGACCACATACATCGCATCTTAATGATTTCCTTACTGTGTGGACTGAGAGTATCGTGAATTTCCTCGTTTCTAGGATAGTCTTATATATTCCTGAAGTTATTTACTTACTAGCTAGTGTAGCTCATGCTTTTAAGCAACCACATTTCAGGTCCATTAGATGAAGATCAAGATGAAGCCTGAAAGATGAAGAAGAAGATATTCGTTGTGGCTTGATGTAATGTAATAGATTAGTAATGTTCTTATTTAGACTTTCAGTTGTTTAAATGTTTTTATCCCTTTAAACTTAGTATGGACTTGTATTTTATTTACTCTCTTTTCGCAGTTTATTCCTTGATTTTGAATGTACATCTTTACCTTACTGTTATCTATTAATGAATTTTCTGTTGTATCTTGATACTCTGATATTTGATCACATATAGACGTTAGTCTTCTTTAGGATTTTCTATTTAAGGTTTTTACCTGATCGTATAGTAGGAGTTGATTTGAAAACACTAGACTCGCGTTAATTTTCGCTGCTTGTATGAAGAGTGACTATATCAGATATTATATTAAGAACTTTAATACTTCGTAACTTATATCTTTCATAATATCCGTTATATTAACCATTTTTGGTTAGATATTGCTTATCCACTCCCAAGATTTATTTGGGGTGAGAGTTACGAAATCAAATTTGGAATCTCCAATGAGGTTTCCGATTTGTTTCGTGACACATTCAATCTCTATGATGGTGATACTTGTCACCATCTCCATGTTCTCTTCTTATGACCTCCATCTTTAATGAGGAGAGAGTTACTTACATGTGTAAGCCCCCAAATTAATTAAGGAGGGAGTTATACTCCTTTTGTAACTTTCTCATTAATGGAGAGAGAGAGAGAGAGAGAGAGAGAGAGAGAGAGAGAGAGGGGTTATCTTTTCTTTGTAACCTCCCCATTAATTAAGGAGATCATGCCAACGCATTTGTAACCCCCATAATGAACACAAAGTCTCTCGATTAATCATTCTAATATGGCACATCTTATTTAATCATAACGGTTTGTTCCGCCTCGTTTGGCTCCCAGAATGCATTCCATGGCTTTGAATGAGTTCCAATCAATTGAATGAGTTCTCACAAAAAAAATGATCATTTGGTTAGCCAAGGCAGAATAAGCTTTTTCAAAATAAGAAGAGATGTAAATGAGCTGGCACAGCACGTTTAGCGCGGACCCGTTGTGCTTTCAGGCTAGCACAGTCCGCGGCCCACGCTAGACCGTGCCGTCCCATTTCCATAAACCCCAGGCTCAGCACGGCACAAGGCCCATGGCACGGGCTGGGGAGTGCCGGGCCACATGCCGTGCTGGGCGGGCGGGTCTGGCCACATACCTGACTTGTGTGTTGGGCCGCCCGCCATCACGGAAGACCCAAACATGAAAACAATTATAAAAAATACAAAAAATATTAAAAAGACTTAAAAAATACAAATTTAAACTTATAAAATCTATAAAAATATACAAGTTTAAACATATAAAACTTATAACAAATTATAAATAATATAAATTTAAACTTATAAAACTTATGAAAACTTGTAAAAACCTAATAAATTTATAAATTAAACTTATAAAAAATTATGAACATTTATAAAAATATAAGTTTAAATTTATAAAAAAATGTAAATTTAAATTTATAAACAAAACTTATAAAAAAATATAAGTTTAAACTTATAAAAATTAAAGAACTTACAAGTTTTTATAAATTTTAGTAAGTTTATATAAGTTTTACAACTTATTTAAAACTTAAACTTATTAAAATTTATAAAAAGTTAAACAAAAATATATATTAAAACTTATAAAAAAGTATAAAAAATATAAGTTTAAATTTATAAAACTTGTAAAAGTTTATAAAAAAAATATAAATTTAAACTTATAAAAACTTATAAAACCTAAAAGGTTTATATAATAAAACTTATAAAAATGTATAAGTTATAAATTATTTATAACTTATAATACTAATATAACTTAACTAATACAAGTGAACAACGACATGAGCACATGAAAAAAAAAATCTCATTTTATTTATTGAATCAAAATTGTATGAAGGATTTGGGTTGATAACTGCATCACTATAGTATGAGCACATTCTAAGTAGGTTGGCACCCACTCACCTATATATCATTTGCAGTTATTTACAAACTATAACCCCAAAAAATGCAACTAAAAATTACATTGATCAAAAATAAAAAATTTACAAATTAAGTTCAAATTTTCAAACTGTACTTCAAGTGAATTTCAATCAAGCTTGTCTTATAAAAATTTGTAAAAACTTACAAAATTATAAATTAAACTTATAAAAATTATGAAAATTTATAAAAAAAATATAAGTTCAAACTTATAAAACTCATAAAAAAAATGTAAATTTAAACTTATAAAAAAAATTAATTCTTAAATATTATCTTATAATACTAGAAAACTTAAAAGGAAATATGAACCCTAAACCCTAAATATTAAACCATAAAAAATTAAAGAAAAACCCTAAAAAAGTTAAACCTTAAAAAGAAAGAGATTAACCTTAAACCCTAAATATAAACCCTGAACCCTAAATATTAAATATTAGAAAAATAAAATTAAAAATCATAAAAATAAAATTAAAAACCCTAAAAGGAATTATGAACCCTAAACCCTAAATATTAAACCTTAAAAAAATAGAGGATAAACTTTCAAATCTAAAAACCCTAAAAGTAGAACCCTATATTTGGTTTATATATTTTAAATTCTAATTATTTTTTACTTTATCATAGACTTTTTATAAGTTGTACTTATTGCCACATGTCACAATCTTATTGTAGGCGACCTATAGGCCTCCTGTTGGTGGCACATTTTCCATAAAACCTATAAAAACTTGTAAAAACTTAAAAAAGACCAAATTTATAGGCATTTATTAGTGTCAAAAGATCAAAATTAAACTAGCCTTTTTTGACTGTTTATATTTTTTAATTAAAAAAAAAGGCAACACTAGTCGTTATTGAGCAAAAACGGCTTAGTTTTAGCTGAATTCCGGTCAAAACCATCTATTTTCGGCCTGAATCCGGCCAAACTAATCGAATTGGACTAACTGGGCTGACACAGGCCACGCTTGGCGCGCCGGGCCGCGTATGCCTGTGTGTTGTGCTGGGCGGCCTACTGGCCGTGTCGTGCCCAGGTACAACACGTTGGGTTGGAATCCCAAGCCCAGCACAGAATGGATACGGCTGAGGAGTCGTGCAGTGTTGTGCCTGGACACGAGCTCAATCAGGCCATGCCCTGGCCGGCCCATTTACATCCCTACGTCCAACTCTAATTCTGAATTTTAAGAATGAGTTTTGTATTTTTGCGGTAATAATTTTATAAATAAAGTGATTAATGATAAACTTGTAAATACCAAGTGTATTTTAGGTGGACTCTTCTTTCTCCTTGCAAAGATAAACCCACAAAGCATTGTGAGCTCTCTCACAAGGTTTGTTAGATATCTACATCCATCGTTGTGGCAACAATCATTTTAATTTTGGATCGATCCTTTCAAGTTTCGGGTGAGTTCTCTCATATTTTAAAATTTTATCTTCATGTTATGGATTATATTTAAATCATTTATTTTGATTCATGAGATCTCATTTGTTTGTTTGTTTTTTTTTTTTTTTTTTTTTTTTTTGAGTTTCCTTTGATCGGTGATCAAAATTAATTCTCTCACATTTTTTTTGAGTTTCGTTTGATCGATGATATTGTTTTTTCTTGCCCCTTTTAAGATTTTTTTTTTCTTTTTTGGGTTCTATTTTGTGCTTCAAAACGAACCAGCAATGACGGGTTTATTCATGGCAGAAATTATTTCTAAACCTTAATCTCTTGGTGAGACGTGTAGCTTGTTGGAGCTATATAGCGAGAGAATGATAACCAAGTGAATGAATGATGCAAGTGTAGATGCATAGAAGATGATAGATCTCATGCTCATTGTGCATCATTTTCTAGTTGCAATTTTTTTTTTCCTCTTTGACAAGGGTAAAGACTCGTGATCTCATATACAAATCGTAGATGCTCTTGTAACATCTGACGGTGTTTCTAGAATTGTGGAAAATCCATGTCTTACCAAGCCTAATCAAGGTTTTAAGGATAGGACCAATTCGGTCCGTATTGCCCGGTTTGTATTGGGATTGATTAGGATTGGTTTAGTCCCAAGCCACGATACAATAGTTATATCCTAAGTCACATAATTCGTGACATATAAATGACGTTTTGGCACTCCGAGCGTGAATCCGCATTCTAAGTATGAGAATGTCAATTCGCAGATTGGAGTAAATGCATAAAAAATGTGAAATTTGAGATATTTTTAAAACATTTAGGATTAAAATTTTTAAAAAGTGATATTTTTGTTATTTTGATGGTTTTTTAAAAAAATAAAAAACAATTGGGTTTTATTTTGAAAAAAAAGTTAAATAAGATTGATAAATATCAATCTTGAACTATATCTTTTATCTTTCTATATAAAATACAATTTGTATTTATATATATATATATGTATAGATGCTCTGTATGCACTCTAGACCACAAGTTATTTTCAAGTTTGACACTCTTGCACTCTTGCTCCCACGCCCGTTCGGCGTTCTGGTGGCTTAGGTTGTTTCACAAGGCTTTGGATTGGATGGGTCCAACCAATATCGATACGGACCGATCCAATGACGAGTCCATTTGATTGAATATTTTTTTTTTTTTTTTAAATTTATAAATTGAACAGTCTAGACTAGTATTGCTCTAGACCAGTCCAATACCGAACGGTACTGCTGGTTTGGTGACCGATAAGATTGATCTATTTTTTTTTTAAACTGGTCGATCCATTCTTAAATCAGATCCGGACCGGCTGATATCGTTTGAATGGTGTCATGTAGGGGTGCAACTCAGTTCAGGTTAACGTCAACCTAAGACCAAACCGATATTAATGTCTTTAAACCTAATTGAACCGAATTAAGAATCGAACTTTCTAACCCGAAAATAGAACCGAACTGAAATGGAAAACTCTAAACCCAAACCAAACCAACCCAACTCAAATTATAATTTAGGTTCGGTATATAATATAGACTATAATTCCGTATAAATTGGTTCGGTTCGGTTTAAAACAATATACATCAGAGTAATCAAACATATCTAATTGAGTTTTATAATATCAAACCAAAATCGAACCAAATATCTAAAAACCCAACTCAAACCGAACCAAAGTCGGTTTGGGTCGGGTCGGTTTTGGCTTGGAAGCTCTCCATTGTTTCGATCTCTGTGTAATCCCTTCACCAACTGGTTTGATTTTGAAGATTTGAAATATTAATCTTATTTTCTTATCGTTTAAATCGGGGATTTTGCAGGTAAGATGACGACGACGATGACGATGATCGAGGCTGTTCTTTCAAATCAATCCTGATCTTGGAGATCGGAACATTAATAGTATGAAAGCCTTAGTTCTTCTTTGAACGGAAACCCTGGATCTTCATTGAGGAAATGTCGAAGGTTTCTCGTGGATTATCCTTCTTTGGAAGTGGAAAGAACGTTGATAACTCCGTAGATAATCTCAAAAACGAACTTTCTCCATCTCTGAATCTACAAACGGATAAAGACGTGTACAGACCTGGTGATTCCGTTGTTCTAACGATCGAGGTCTGTAATTCGAGTACTGCGAGTGAGGATCGCGGAGCTGAAGACGGATTATCGCTTTTGATCGAAAGGCTCGCGTTTGAAATCAAGGGAATCGAGAAGTTGGATACTCAGTGGTTTGCCTCTCAGAAACCATTACCGGGATCGAAGCAGAGGAGAGGTTTCTTACTTTGTTGTAGATTTATCCAAGTCTAGGTTTCAAGATTTGATTGCCGAAATCGATTGGGTTTTAATCCGTTTTCTTATTTGATATTGGTCTGTGCAGGTGAGCACGTCTTCTTGGAGTGTTCGACTCCAGCTATCATTTCAAATCACACAGTTTCTTATGGCGACTCTAGAACATGTAAGCTGACTTTGTTATACATTTTGTTTCGACCTAAATTATCTTATGAACAACATCCAAAATATTTTATGACTTGAACTTGTTGAAAATGACTGTCTCCAGTATACAGATTCGTGACTATCTCAATTGGTCTCGGTATCGCATCATTACGATTTATTTCTTTTAGAATAATTCTCTTCCCGCCCTTGAGCACTCTATTACTCGACTTCTGAGTAAGGAATTCTTAACTCTATTATTGGTGCAATAGGGCAATTCGTTAAATGATTGTGGGGTGCCCTTGTATAGTAGGAGCTGGGGTGTGTTAGCACCATTACTAGTCAAGGGCGTGTTCAGCTTGCTCGGGAACTCATAGCAGTTCAAATCATTCATTTGAATAAATTGAAACCCTTCTTATTGGATGATCATGATACTTCCCAAAAATCGAAATTCTTGATCAATGGAGGAACAGTATCACCATTTTTGTTCAATAAAATACAAAAGTGGATGATTGACTCATTCCATACTAGAAATAATCGCAGGAAATCCAAGTTTATCCCTTCATGTATTTCTCCTTGTTTGTATCTAACTGAATTGGGAGTTTGAAGTTTAATTATAAGAATCCTACGGGGAATTCATTTTTTGTGTAGTTGTTGTAGTAGGTAACCGTATCCTATGGGGATACGGTTCAATTAAAAGTTCCTGCTAAAATGTCAATTCACAACTAAATTAAAAAGTCTCTTGGACCCATTCTTCACAGATGTAAGATAAAGTTTATGGGTTTGAATTTTCAGCTGTAAGAAAATATATGATGGGATTACAGACCTTGCTCGGTAATCCTGGGCTTTTCTTGGGCCTACTTGTGTAAACTTTGAAATCTGGTGACCTTTAATCAAATTTTCTATTTTATCAATGTTTTACTAAATTTTAACATCATGTCATTCAATCCTTCCGTTTCCCTTGCAGATACCGTGCGCACAGAGCTGCCAAAGATCATACCACCATCATACAGGGGTACCACCATCCGTTATCTATATCATGTTAAAAGTACATTATTTGGCCGGTGGCTGATATTGGAAAATGGCCTTTCTAATAAAGAGTCCTTGACGGATTTGATTGAACTGGTTGGTTCCCTTTTCTATCTCTGAAAGCTTGCTGAAACATATGTTATTTTCCGTTGTGATACATTACTGGCATGGTCATCTCTTTTCTTGCAGCTTCTAATGATAGAGCTACTGTTTATATTCTCCCATTTTCAGTTCTGGCTTTGTACCTTCTTTTTATTCTTAGTATATTTCTTAATGAAATCCCAAAACATGAGTACTGATAATGGAAAGTAGAAGGCTCAAATGTTTATTAGTTCCACATTCTTGGCAAATCTCCTCAAGTTTGAGATATTGCACTCTTGAGTTTCGCACTAGATTTTCATCATTTCTTTTCAATTTTTATTTCCAAATTGTTTGCATGTCTACCAACCATATCCCGAAACTCTTCATTAAGGGTCATTTGTTCATTTTTTATTGTAGTCATGATTGGTAGAATCTGTATTATATATTTCTCTAAGAAGCATATATGTTTGGACCACTTAAAAATCATGCGTATAAAACAATAACATGCTTGCAGCAGTGAATAATAAAACCTAATGGTTTGTTTATTTTTCCCTTGCTAACTATTTGGTAATTTCTAGGAAATGTGGTTTCCCTATCCCTTTAATGATCTCCCTAACACGTAAATATGATATAGTTTCAATGACAATAGTCTTCTGCATTGATCATATTTTAATGGGTTTGGATTCTTTAATTCGGGCTTATACCATAAGAACGATTGTCACCTGGATACAATGTTGTACATGACTGAAATTATTGGACGAAATGCGTACTTAGGTGTTTCGAATTGGTTTCAGGCTTTGAAGCCAATTTGGAAAGAGTGGCCATGTTGACCCAGATCTCCGTTTGTTTTGTGCTGAGATTTTAGGATGTGGCATAGCAGAGTGGTCCCTTAGATACCCATGCCTAAATTTTTAGGCACCGGTGATTGAGAAAATGGAAAAAAGTCGGGCCACATGGAAATGGAATTACGTTTGACTTGGGGCTAGGATTGCTCACCTAGCTTATCGATCGCTATTTAGGATTCTAGGCAAGGTTGCTAAAAAGATTGAAAAGATCCATAAGGATTCCCTATGAGAAGGGGTAAGAAGGACCGTTTAGTTAGATGTGAGATAGTATGCAAGGATAAGAGTGAGGGTGGATTGGGGGGAGCAAGGGAAATTTTCAGTTACGTCTTTCTACTTTGGTGGGTTTTGTTCAGGTTTGGGTTTTGATCTGGCTAAAGCTGTTTGGTGGTCTTGGGTGCCTTCAAAAATTCAGTTCTTCATGTGGACTGCTGTCTTTAATAAGATCCTAACTATCGATCATCTGGTAAGTAGAGGATGGTCTCTCCCAAATAAATGCATTATGTGCAAAGCTGATTCAGAAACTATTGCACACCTGTTCATCCATTGCCCGGTAGCAAGTTATTTATGGGGCATGATCTTTAGATTCTTTGGGCTGCTTTGGGTGATGCTTGAAAAGCTTGACGATCTCATTCGGATGTAGGGTTGGAGAAAAGGAAAGTCTAGGAAAAAAACCTCTTGTGGAATTTTTGCCCTTAAGCTTTGTGTTGGCTAGTGTGGAAGGAAAGGTACAGGAGAACCTTCGAAGACAATGTCACGACTCGATTCTAAGGCGTACCCTTTCAGGGTCACTACAAGAATTTGGCGACGTAACTCTCACCTCCTCATCAAGAGGTGGCAAACAAGTAAGTAAACAAGAGCTAAAGTAAACAGAATTAAGTGAAATTCATTACCCAACACATCTTAAGCATACGTGTGTGTGGGAGCTTCCTATCCCGATCCATCCTTATGTCTACAGAGAGCGCAGCATAACCTGGTAAAAAAAGATCCCCAAAGGGTGAGCTACACAGCTCGCGAGTAAATCCACAATACTTGGGCATCTACCTAGAAACACAATCCAGTAAATATATACAACGGAAGTATTAAGGGAAATAGGATATGAAAAGACAAGAGTTCATACTTACCTGTATTGGATAATCTAAAATATCATCCCCAATGTTCTACTAGCATACTGAGAAATAAGTTAAATTCAACAATGTACGGTGATCTACAATTCAGTCAGCAATACTTCACAACAATCCACCACAATTATTACTTAGTGCAGTTCTCTCATCCAATCTCATATGTCCAAGTATCGTATTTACCGATCCTCTTAGGCCTACATAGCTACTCAATGCAGGATGCTTCATGAACATTCATAGGGAAATCTAGTTCCCATTCACAATCATAATCATTCACAAACATAAATGATATGCATGTAATGTTTTTGTCATGAACTCTGGAGATGCACGCAAGATCCGGACTGTAACAAAATGCGTCTCACTCGTGGAGTCATGGCCCCTTTCGGGCTAAGGATACCTCGTCGATTCTGTGTGTACAACACAGTTTTAAGGGACTTTCGACCCTCGGGAATTCATGCCCCGCTTTTATTTTTATCCGGGACACACCATCTAAACAGGATAGTCCAAGGGCATCATCTTCGTGAACCTCCCTCCTTGACACTCATCCCAGTTCATGACACCAAACATTTAGAATCAAAGACGATATCACGTCGGGGGCTATTGGACAATTTTGGTCCTCACCCGGTCATGCCCATCACGCGCATCCATCCACATAATCAACTCACATTACTCAATCTCGAGTAATACCCGAGGGTCATCCCGACCGTGGGTCCAATAATCAGGGTCTCCATATTACAGTTAATCTAAATGAGATAATGCAATAGGAGAAAACAAACCATTGCGAAAGCAATCGCATCCAATCATCACATCATATCAATGGATTTTGCACATCCATACCATCTAGTCATGAGAGTAAGACATGAACTCCTTGACGGTAACCATTCTAATTCATTCATCATATGCATTAACACTAGCATGCATTCGCAAGGCTCATAGGCCTTAACATAAGATCAATTCAATAATCCATTGGAATAGTTCAAAACATTTCGCATGTGAAACTAAGTGTTTATAATCACTACGTTCTTCTCTTCAATTCGTGATCTAATTAATGATCCGGTTCTGTAGGGTGATTCACTCCTTACCCTTAGTCACACATTGTCAGTCACAGAGAAACCCCCCCGGGTGGACCGGAGGATCCACCGACAGTGAAGTATATAGCAGAATAGGGTTCTGTTGGCGAGTTCGTCGGTGGACCGACAACCACTTGACGTCGACGTACCGACGATCCACTGACGAGTCAATATGTACAAGGGAAACTTTCTTCGGTGGCTCCTTCGGCATGTAAGGGCAAGCACCGATGGAGGTATCGGCGAGTACGTCGGTGGGCTGACCACTCATCAACGAATCAAAGTGCTCAATAGTTCAAGTCTCGGTCGGTGGGTCCTTCGAAGGTTGAGGATGCACCGACGGCTCTCTCTTCAGTGGGTCCGTTGGTCGACCGACCACCCACCGACGGTTCACAATTGTCTATTAATCTAGGTTTTGGTTGGCGGGTTCTTAGGCGTACCGAGTACTCACCGACGGATTCATCGGCGGATGCGTCGATGAATCGACCACCCACCGACGAGCTTAGTCACAAAAGGGATCTCTGTCAGTGGGTTTGTCGGCGCACCGACACCTACCGATGGTCTGCAATACACAATTTTAAGGTCCTGTCGGCGAGCGTGTCGATGGGCCGACCACTCACCGACGAACGCGATTCTGGGTTTTCAGGTTTCGTTCAAGTCACGGAATCCATGGGGTTTGAAGGGGGTTCTCTCCAAGATTAAGAAGGGAAACCAATATGAGTATAATGAGTTGATTTCAGGCATTAAATCATACTAAACAAGTACATTTACAACTTGAGGATTTTAGCATTAAAACCCTATAACTCACAAATCACTTAGAATAATCAGCAAAGGATATTTCTCAGGAAATCAAACTTAACCACAAGACACAACATGCATGCTCATGCTTTCATAACACCAACAACCTGGGTTTATTCACGTTCATGGCATCAATCACATTATCTTGAGTGAAGAGAATGCACATATAACCAGAAATGGGTTTGTGTTTAAATACCCAGGTATTGGAGAAATACTCACCTTGCATTGATGGTGAAAGTTGCTCCACGAACTCCCATCCTCCTCCACAACTCCAGCTCTAGCGTTTTCTTCCCTTCCTTCTCAATTCAGCAACATTAAATGTTCAGCAAAACTTAAAGAGAGAATATATACTCCTCTCTTAGGGTTAGATATCTCATGGGCTCAGATTTGGGCTGCCCAGCCAAAAAGGCTAAAAGGGCTGGTTCAAACCTTGAGTCTAACTATCCATTGGGCATCTATGTGTCTCACAAGTCCAAAAATAAGATGGGAGGCTAACAGCCCACCAACACATGGTCACAGTCTAGCCAAGGCACACAGTTGTGATTTTAATGAGTCAGGGTAAAATACTAAACTACCCTCAACGAAAGTTCGAATTTTTCCAGGTCATTACATCCTATCCCCTTTAACGAAAGTTCGAATTTTTCCAGGTCATTACATCCTATCCCCCTTAAAAGAATTTCATCCCGAAATTCAGTAAAGTAGGTCCAAACAGGTCAGGGCTGGTCTCAAGTAAGGGAAACTATCATCTTGGTGGTCCCTACTTCTACTGGTCAACCTGTAATGGTCCGGGTATCTATCCCCAACAACCACAACTACAGAAAGGAGATTTATTCAACAGGAGAATTCTACATGAAACAAAAGGCAATGTATAGATAACATAAACAACCAACCATGCTCAAACATTGAGCCACCCAATGCACTTTGGGTTCCAAAGCAACGGATCTTCTCACGAGATCCTCAAATCTACAGCACATGTCAAGTCAAAGTAACACCCAACAATACAAGCTAGATGAAGGGGGCGGAATAAAACTAATTATAACAAAAGTCAACCAAGGTAAAGATAACAACCGCAAGGTCAGGCCGGCTGAAGTCCTCTCTCTTTAATGCTCGGGGAGATCAGTGAGTTTAGACTTTGATTCTCTCTGACTCCCAGGGTTTTCTTGTAGTAATTCTCGTGCTGGAACAGGTGGCAATGGTGACGGTTGGTGGAACTCTGGTACCGGAACAGGTGGTGGAGGCTGTGCTACATCGTCTGTCCGGCGACAGGACGAAGCTACCATAAGCCTCTCAAATTGACTCATGCTCTCCGCCCTGGCGTCCTGTACTAGGGTCCTCACTTCAAGCGCGTTTCTCTCTGATGCAGACAACCGGGACTCCACGGTCATATTCTTCCTCACGTAATGTACTCTTGATGTGCCCGAAGTCGCCGCGGCTGGAATGGTCCCAAGCTGCTCTTGTTCCGACTCGGCCCGGCTAGACTGGCCTCTCACCATCTCACGGTGCTCTGGGGTATCTTGAACACGCAAGTTCATCTTGATCAATCTATACTGGGCGAGAGGGGGTTCCTGAGCCAAATTCCTGGGGGAGGGAAGCATCACACCCCACCTCGTAGCAAGTGCTATCATCAGGCAGGCAAAAGGCAGCGGGGTCTTCTTCCTAGGGTTGAAGAGGTATCGGAGGATCGATAGTGTAAAGGATCGGCCGATCTCGATCCGGATCAGCCGGTCCAACTCGGGATCGGCCAGGGACGAGCCACGATCCCTAGCCGATCCAAAAAAATTTGAAAAATTAATGACTCGGACAGATCCTGAGTCGGATCGGCCGATCCGGACGATCCAAGCTGAATCGTCCTGTCCAAATCTCAAAACATTAAAAAAACCCAGCTCAGGTTTATAAAGAGCTCTCGGCCACGTCGTTGTTAAAAGAAGAAAAAACCATGGAGAACGTTCCAGAACGACAAAGACTTTGGGAGAAAAGTTTCAGAGGGAGAAAAAGCTCAGAGTGGGAGGGAGAGAGAGACTTACAGGTATTTCTCTTTTTCCTCTTCTTCTTCTTCTTCCAGGTTTTTTTTTTCTTCTTCTTCTTCTTCTTTGCATTGGCCGATCGAGACTCGATTCGAGAGACTTTCTTCTTCTTCTTTTTCTTCTTCTTCTTCTTTTATTGGATTCGTAAAGGGGGTTTTATTTCCGTGAAATTTACAGCATACAGATCTCCATTCTCTTCTTTGTTTTTTCTTCTTCTTTCTTTTATTGGATTCTGAAGGGGTTTTTGTTTCCCTGAAACTACAGAGGTACGGCTATTTCTATTTTTTTTTTTTTAATTTCGTGATTGTGTGGTTTTCTTTCAACCTTTTTTTTTTTTTTTCAAATTCTGATATTTTTTTTTGGCTTGATGAAGTAGTTTGTTGATTTTACTGAGTATTTTTATATATAATCACTGTTCTGGTCGAAATCTCAACAGGACGATCCAGAACCGATCCACTAAAAAAGGCTGAATTTGGTTGGATCGGTTTGGATCCAAATATTTTTGTACCTCCCTACACAAGTACGAGGCTCCCCCTCATGTTTTATTCCCTCTTTGTCAGTTTTGGAAGCCTCAAATACCTTCTAAGATCAAAGTGTTTACTTGGACTACTGTTCTCTGCAAGTTTAATAACTTTAGTGTTTGATATGTTGCTTTCGTTGGAAATCTTGCCACCGGGTCCGGGAAATTCCTTCCTATACCAAATCCACTCTTATCCCATTGGTTCAGGTTGGGGTGACTTGACTACAACATACATTATAAGTTAAATGCTATTTTTAAGTAAAATGTATAGTTTTTTGACATATTTGCTTATAAAATATATTTTTATATAAAATTTATATTATCAACATATAGATGAATGGCAACGGGATGAGTTAGGTCTTGGTTGAACAAAACCCAAACCCGATATATTGCTCACCAAACCTGAACCATTAAGGGTAGAGTGGGGTAGGTTACACATTTAATCCACTTCATTGCCATCCCTATCTTTAGGGAAAGGGGACTACACTAGGATTTGATGTTTATGGACATTCCATCGATTGAGATGCTATAGGGGTTAGGGTAATTTATTTTTCTTTTTGTACTGTGAAGCTATATTTTCTTTGTACTCAGCTGATTTTTGGTTCCCTTTTGCTTTGTGGACGACTAAGATCTCGGACCTCTCGGCCTTGCTATATGTTGAAGTACATTCTTCCTTCTTTATCCGTCACGCCACACCCCCCCCACCACCACACACACACACACACACACAACACCAAAAACAAAAGAACAAGAAAAAAGTAGAAGCTTATTTGAGGCTGAAAAATGGTAAGTACTTGTTTGTCTTCATATTTCTCCCTCTAGAACTCCTTCGTTTTGTGCATAAATCTAAAATATAAAACATTATCAAATTTGTACATTTGCATTTGTGTGATGCATCTACAAGGATTTGATCAAGAGATTTTTGATTTAGGAGGTGAAAAACAAAAGCAAATGAGGAAATGCACCCAGTTTTTTGTTCTTATATTCAATTATTTGAACTTAAATTATTTCTAAGAAAAATATATACGTAGCATTGAGTGAAGGCTGATATATATTTTTAATAGTGATGAAGGACTCGCATTCACAATGATCATTGATAGATGTTGTTCAAATTTGGTGAAATGGGCACTAGGCTGTATTATCTTACGATGAGCTGAGCACAGTTCTGTAATCATGTGGAACAACTAATTTATATTCACCATAATAAAGATAGGGATGATGACTTTGAGCCAGCCTTGGCCTGTAGCTCTAGGACGATTTGATTTAGTTGTGTTTTGACTTTCTTTTTGTGTTTGTGCATGTATTTGTAATCATTTGGATCTTAAAAACATTTCTATGGATGTTGAATTTCAGTATATTAAATATGCCCAATAATCCATATATATATGCTTTCAAAACTCATCTTACCTTCCATATGATTGGTCTTCGTATCTTTATGAGTTTATAGTCACGTCTCCTTAACATCTCTTGAAGTGTTGTTAGTGAGCAAAAGGGAGGTAGTTCCCTTGTCAGACAAGTCAAAAGGTGGGGCCCGCTCTAACTTGCTTTCAAATTTTGAAACGAAAAAGGGTGGCGGGATCCTCATCGACGGGCTTGGGCAGCGTTGGACTGAAAGTCTTGTTAGTGGATCCAGCGGGCCTGGTTCGATCTTTTGCAGCTCTGAGAAGGCCTAATTGCTTGGCCCAAAGGCTAAGTCTTTGCGGAAACTGGATTCTTGAGGCGTGGGGCTTCATTTTGTTTTGGATCCACACAAGGAGAAGGGAGGTGGAGGCGTGGATCTCTTGTTTGCGGGACCCAATTCTTGTCATGAAGTGGGTGAATGTTCGGCAGGTCCTTCACTTCAACATCACATCGTCCCCTCTATAGATGATAGTGGAGAGATCGTGGTGATGGATCGGGAGTTGATTAATTCTGGCGAGTTGCTCAGCAAGATAGGGGGTTGCTCCGGTTTCGATCCAGCGTGGGAGTCAGTGATCATTTGCTATGGGGCGTCTATTGAGGAAGTTAATATAAACAACACCAAGGGGGTTTCGAATGGTACTAGTGATGCGCGCAAGGTTTTCTCTAGAAGTTCACCTCCTTTGAAGCTCCAGATTTGTTCCGGCAAGGTTCCTTCAGTCTCTATAGCTTCTCCCCTTCTATCCCATTCCTTGAAGCTCTTCTCTCGATCTCTTGAGAGCCCACGTTGGTCTCTTGGAACTTTTTTCAGAAAGTGGAGCGTTAGGTGTGAAGAGGGAGACGTGCAGAACTGGCTAGTGGAGTTAGCACATTCGTCTTGGGTAGACAGAGCTGTGATCTCTACTCCAAAAGGCAGTAGCTCTTTGAAGTATCTTGGGATCGATAGGGAGAGGAGTAAGGAGAAGGTTGGGGAGGCCTCGTTGTCCAGTGATTCTAAGCTGGAGTCCATGAGTCGGATATCAGGAATTGATGTGTCTAAGTCTATTTCATTTGGAGATGGTAACGAGGCAATAGCGGATGCCAGTCTTCTCAGAAGGCTGTACCCCGAGTCTTGTGGCGAACGACAAGGAGGAGATTTTGGCAGGGGATTGCGTGGTCTGGAGAGAGGTAGGAATGTCAAACCATATCTTAGATTCAACTCCGTTGGCTAGCTGTTATGCTACCAATATCTTGGGTCTAGCAGTCTGTGATGCTAGAGGCTTATTGGCTGAATTTGCTGAAGAATCTAATTCGTTGAATGCTTCAGAAATTTCAGAGTGGGTTCTTAACAAAATTATGCACTTCGAGGATTTTATTGGAGTGTCTTGGGAGGGTTTCCAGGAAGAAGCTGGCTCTGTTTAACTCTATTGAGTTAAGGAACAAAGAGAACAGCGTGAAAAATAAAATAATGGAGAAGGAATTATATAGACTGAGCTGGAGTGTGAAGGAGAAGGCTAGTACAGGGAGAAAAACATTGGATAGGAAGAAGGGGAAGGTTGGAGGTCTTGGGGGATTTCTGGAGTTTAGATGAATTTGAAGTTTCTTTCATAGAATGTTAGGGGTGCGGGGGACTTCGAAAAGAGGAAGGTCATTAAAATGTCTGTTAAGGAGTGGAAACCGGATATTATTATGTTTCAGGAAACTAAATTAGAGGAGGTGCCATTAGAGTTATTACATCAACTTTGGGGGAGAAGGAATATTTCTTAGGTTTATAAACCTGTGGTTGGTGCTTCAGGGGGTATTCTGTTGGCGTGGAAAGATGATATGTTTGAAATTTTACATTCTAATGTAGGGGAGTATGCTGTTTCTGTAGTTCTTCTAGAGAAAGGAGATAACGGAAGAGGGATCAGGATGTTATCCAATGTTTACGGTCCTAATGACCATTCCTTGCTGAACTGATGAACAGCTGGAGAATCATAAAAGAGGGCGGGATATCCCGTGGAGTATTGGTGGAGATTTCAACACTATCAGATTCTGTTCTGAGCGAATGGGGTGCTCCAGATTGAGTCAACCGATGCTAGAGTTCACAGACTTTATTGATAATAATGCTCTGATTGAGATACCCCTTATAGGTACGGATTTTACTTGGACTAATAACCAAGAAAATCTGATTTGCTCCAAGTTAGACAGATTTTTAATGTCCATCGAATGGGAAGAAGTGTTCGCTAATGTGCAAGCTACCTCCTTCCTAAACCTACTTCTGACCATACTCCTATTATGTTAATTTGCGAGGATAAAATTACGAGGAAGAGCCCGTTCTGGTTCGAGAACATGTGGCTGGAGGAAGAGAATTTTGTGGACATAGTCAAAGAGTGGTGGAAAAACTTCAATGTTTCCGGTTCTCCTAGTTGCGTGTTTTGCAGAAAACTGAAACTGGTAAAGGATGAACTGAAGAAATGGAACAAAGAAAAATTGGGAAGAGTGGAAAGTTGATTGGATTCTCTTATGGACAAGTAGACAACTAGATGTTTTGGAGGATAGTGGGGATATGGGAAAGTTTGAAAGAATAGAAAGAGAAAATCTGAAAAAGGAATTGGTCAAGGTGGCTAGGATGGAGGATATCTGTTGGAGACAAAGTCTAGAACTTTATGGTTGAAAGGTGACAAAAACACAAAGTTCTTTCACAAGATGGCGAACGCAAGGAATAGGGTCAATACAATTAAAAGGATTGAAGTGAAAGAAGTGATAGTGGAAGAGGAGGGGAAGATTAATGAGGCAATAAAAAATTACTACAAGTCTATCTTCCAAGATGAAGTGAGCTACAGACCTAAGCTAGATGGATTAGATTTTGATAGATTACCTCCTATGGCGGAAGGATTAGAAATGGAATTCACTGAGAATGAGGTGTGGGTGGCTATTAAGGGGATGAGTGGAGACAAGGCGCCGGGGCCGGACTGGTTCACCATTGAGTTCTACAAGAAGTGTTGGGGTGTGGTGAAGGAGGAGATTATGAAGGTTTTCATGGAGCTCTTCGTTAAGGGCAGATTTGAAGCTAGTGCTAATGCTACTTTCTT
>JAUPMG010247931.1:0-22646 GCA_031762675.1 Pachysandra terminalis
GAAGCTACCCTTGAACCTATAAACAAGGATAATCTGCCGGATGTATGTAATAGATCATAAGTTTCTAACATCAATCATTTAATATCAAACAAACCAAAGGACCTATGGTCTATGGTACCAATTACCAAACAATAAGGCGAAAACCCCAGCTAACACATCTGTTCGGTAGGGTTGGGGTGTGCTATGGAAAATCAAGTAGGTCCCACGTAGGTGGGTCCAAGTCCATAGACCTTCTCATAACCTTAATAGACCAAATATATATTTTGTTTAGTTCATAGATGTAAGGTACACCCCCTTTTAGTAGTGAAGCACCCTAAAAAAAGGTCCCTGTCGGCAGGCTAGTCAGTACACCAGTGCCAGCCAACAGACCCTTACTATGCATAATTAGACCCTGTCTGTAGGATGGTCGGTGTACCAGTGCCTATCGATGGATCGAGGGACATAATTTCAGATTCTTCTCCAAACAAAAAAATTCCTTTGATCCGAAGTCATGTGGAAATCAATATAAACATTTTAAATCATCATTAAACCATTTGGAAACATTAGATCATCGATTAACATGAATAAAATAAAATAAATCTTGCATTTATCATCACATACTCAAGGTGTAAATCCAAACCGCGAATCCAAAAAATAACACGATAGTTCATGCTAATCATATAGAAATGTGACTTACATTTTAGTGTGCTTAGATTCAGATCTGAAGTCGTTCTTCTTCCTTTCCTCCTCTTCTTCTTCTCTAATGCAAGTGATGGCTAGGGTTTCTTTCTTTTCTCTAATCTTCTTCTTATTCTCTCCTAAAAGGATTCTCCAAATAAGCTTCATACTGAGATGGAATGTGAGGGAGAGTCATATGAAAACTCTCCTTCCATCTCTCACAATCCAGCCCAACGACATCCATGCGTTTCCAATTTGAATTTGAATCTATAAATTACAAGAAACACCCAACATGCATTCTATTTACACCTCCACCCCAAAAAGAATATTTTTGTTTACAAATCAACCCCATACCCTATTTATCATATAATATAGCATAATTAAATTTCTGAAAAATACCAAATGATTTTGATTCCTTCTAATGTCAACTAATTCAAGTTTCTATAGTAATTAAAGGCATAATACATCAAAAGGCTATTCGGTCCATCGAGACCCTTACCCATTGAGGTTACCCCTTCTATTGACCCATCGAGGTTTGGCCCATTGAGGCCTATATTATTCTCTCTCTTCACACACTTCAACAACTGCAACTACAAGAAAATGATCATTTGGCAATTGACAAGCTTAATACAATTATTAAAATCAAACTCGTGCGGATTTTTCAAATTCCCATGAGTTTGAGGGGGAGTAATAGAGAAAATATATGGGAGTATGGATTGTCGCAACTCAAGGAGTAATTCAAGGAAAAGAAAAAGGCAATAGCAAAGTCAAGGGATACAAGTTATTTGATTGAGAATTCAAGGAGAAGATGAAGGCAAGACAAGGATTTGATTTATAAGACATAGTAAGTTTTTATATTGTTTCTAGATTAGCGACTAAGTTACTATGTTTATCTTATGTACTCTTCTATTTAACTCCCCATGTGGTCTCTTTGTAATCACCTAGAATTTATCAATAAATCAGTTTTTCTTCACAATCCTCTAATGCTAACTTGTTCGGGGTTTTCTTTTGCTCCTCCATCAATGTTAAGATTTTTTTGAGCCTTTTATTGGTATTTTTCAACCAATTCTCTTACATTCTTTGCACATTTGAGAACATATCTGATTAGTGCGTTAATGCAAATCTTTTGCATTTGTGATAATAGCAGTAAAGATAGATGAAAGTGATAGCTATGCATGTCATAGAGGGGAGTGAATAGGATAAATTAAAATTTATTAATTCTTTTTTTAACTTATTTGTCCTAAAGCTTATGAACTCATGTTGATTAGTTTTAACTGTTAGGAATTGATCGATCGAAACTCACATAGATTGATCTAAACTCACCAAGAGTTCTCAGATCTTGAGATTCAACGGATCAAGAGAAACAGGCAAAGCAAACTTAAAATGAAAGATAGAAAGTAAAGAACCCACACAGATTTAACTTGGTTCGGCGATCTTGTCTACGTCCACGAAGCACACCAGAAATCCACAATATTCTTGAAGTTTTATAGTTTGAGAGAAACCTTATGAAAATATAATTTCAGAAGTGAAGTCTGCTTATTTATAATAGGACTTGACGGTGCCCCTGAAGCCCCGCAAGCTGACAGCGCAACTTGACCCACCGCAGGGGTGCTGCCCTTGTGCCCCCCGCGAGCTAACCGCACAACTCGACCCACAGTTTGCACCGCACACATAATAACGCGGGGAGAAAAAATATCCAGCTCAAACTCCACAAACCCAACATTAACTAATGACAATCACACAAAAGAACATAAGACTTGCAAGTTAATGTGAATAGATTTAACTATCAATAGCGCTATTGATCTCTAATATGCAGATAAGGAATATAAAGCATAGAGAAACAAACACACACAAGGTTTATAATGGTTCATCCACCCACCTACATCCACTATCAAAGCACCAAAAACTATGGTCTTTGGATTTCACTAGGGGGTTGAAGGGCTTATCCACCAATACCCTATAGTCATTTTTCTACTTAGGGTTATTGAAAAACTTTACACTTTGTCGATTTTATTTTATTCATTAGCTAACCGAACAACCACGAGTCCATTTCTTCTGCTACAAAGCATCCTGCCATCCCTTACTACATTGTGGGATGGCCGACGCGTGTTCACTTTAGCCCACGTGTGCAGCACGCGGCTTTAAGTGAACGTTAACTGGATGTTTACGTTTTTTCGATTAAAAAAAAAAACAAAATGAAAAAAGGTGCGTAAAACACTAAATTTAACTTTCGTGTTCCCGCTCGTTCAGAGACCCGCAAAAACTTAAGATGGAAAGAGAGATTGTAAAAACTTCTGATAGAGAATCAAATCGCAGAAAACGGGTTAAGAGTTTTCTACGAGAACTTGCAAAAGTTGCAGACCTTTGTCCGTTTGTTTCGACATATAGAAATCGCAGTTTATTCTTTAGAGTTACCGAATCCGCCATGGAAGATGCTTACCTTAAGGCCAGAAAGGTAATTTGAAAGTAAAGGGAGTCATGATCACCATCCATTCAAATCCATTAGGCACAACTATGAACCTAGAAGAGCTCAACCTCCTCATTTGCTTTGTTTATGCAAAAGAAATCCATCTAATAAGCGATGCATTCTATTCCAGTACTGTCTTCAATTCACCAGGTTTTATAAGCATCACAGAGGCTCTAGTCAGTATCATTTGAAGTAGAGATAGAACTCTGTAAGAACGTAATTTGGATTTGTTTCACACAGGTCATTAACCAAATGGGTTTTCCGATTATTGTGTCACCATCGCCAATCCGAGAGTTCGTCGACTCTGAACTTGTGTTTTCATCCATCGATAATCCAAATTGATTTTTTCTTGTTTTTGTTCAGTTTCTTTTTGATTTTTAAGGAGTACTCGGTCCATGTTGATCCAAAGTGGCATAAGCTTTGTTTGTAAAAGCTTGAGTTTCTTCCATTAATTATAACCAACTGAGTTTTTGGATAATTTAATATTAAATTTATTCATCTTTTAAAAATACAAATCTCTCTCTCTTAATTGCTTGAGTAAGAGTGTCCATAATGGCATGACCAGATTACTGCCTGCAGATTATGAGCTTATCGCGCAACAGGCGGAAGACTAATGGACAAACACGTCCATTAGCAAGCTTTTGAAAAGAAAAAAAAAAGCAGAGAAGGATCGCTTCCATCTTCTCCATTAATAAGTTTCGACCCTCTGCAAGTCTAGCAAAAGAGGAATACTTCTATCTTCCATGCATTTTGATCGCTAAAGACAAACACGCCTCTGATCATAGCTAAAGAGGCCAATTGTTCTCTTGCTGTCCAAAAACGAAATGGGATGAACCCAGAGTTTTGCATCTAGTTGTGCCTAAACAAAAAAAAATAAGATTTTCTGCAACTTTCGAAACTAAAAACGAAATGGGTTGATTATTAATATTTTTATTATTATATGTGTTGAGAGACTGATCATCCCAATAAACCAATTTATTCATGGTGAGGGATATGTTCTGGGTGATGATCCCAATATATCAATTAATTGAGAGAAATTCGGTTAGTATATCGGCTAATGTATAGTTCATGGAGGTTAATCTGAGTGATTCCTTGGGATTTGTTCCTATGATTGAAAATAACTGAGGCGAATGTGACCTCTAGGTCGTAGCTCCTAGAAATTATGATGCGCACATAGAATAGTCTACTATTCCAACCAAATATCGGGAGTTGTGTTATGGATGAAACATCTTGACTAGTATGATTAAGATCAGATGTGGAACATACACAAATCGAATGCTAAACAACGTGCATTAATTTCATATCATATTCATGTGCATGGAATACATGTTGTAATTAATCATAATTATCTATTACATGAGCATGCATAGCATTCATTAATAATTGTACTCACATTATGTTGCATTGCATTACATCATATTGCATTATTCATCATTTTATTTGCAAGTATTGTTGTTTAGTCTATGGCATGATCATTGAAGAGTGGTTTGACCCTACTTCAATAAAAAATACTGATTAATTGATTATTTACTGAGCTAAGTGTAGCTAACGCCTTTGACCAAACAATTTTAGGATCTTTAGATAATGGACAGCAGGATCATGCTAATCAAGAGGAAGGACAAGATGAAGATCAAGACCTTAGTTTTACTTAGATTATTGTTTTTTGATTTTCAGTAGAATATGTAGTAGAGATATTTATTTAGACTTATGTATTTTATTATTGGATGGGTTAGTTAATAGAGATTTGATTTGAAGCATTGAGACTTATATTATATTTTCGCTGCTATGATTGTTTTGAATGAATATTATATTCATGATACTATTTTCTAGAATATTATATCTTAATTATTTCAAAGATTTGGTAATGTATTACTTTCCACTCCCACAGGGGTATGGGGTGAGAGTTACAAACAAAATTTAGGGATTCCAATGAGATCTCTAGATTTGGGATGTGACAAAAGTGGTATCAAAGCCTAGGTTTTATGTTTAAATCAGATTCCATAAGTTTTTGATGTGTTGATTTATTTCGAAAGTTTTCAAGGTGCTGCTATTCTAAAGTTTTCTATGTGCTAAATGTGAAATACTAACAATCTGGAAATTTAATTCATAATAAAAGCAGATGTTATTTTCTCTTTCTAAAGTTACTTCGATTGATTCGTAATGGCCAGTAGAAGAAGAGGAAGTGTGGATACGACTGCACCAGCATGAAGTGATAATGACAATCGGAACCCACAACTTGCTGGAATTTACCAAGAAATGGGACAAATGACCAACATGATGCAACAGGAACAAACACAAACAACAACGCAGCAAAACGAACCCCAAAGGAACATCAAGTGCATCGAGAAATTCTAGAAGTTAGGACCGACTATTTTCAAAGGTTCTTTTGAGCCAATGGAAGCACAAGCATGGATCAACTCCTTAGAACATATCTTTGAGGTTATGGAGAGAGAGGATGTAGAGATGGTTCGATTCGCAGCATTTATGCTAGAAGGTGAAGCAAGGATATGGTGGAAATCTGCCATGGAGATTGTACATTTCTACACTTGGACGGACTTCAAAGTGAGATTTTACTTTGAATACTTTCCTGAAACTCTTAGAAAGGAAAAGGAGCTGGAATTCATGAAGTTGGAGCAAGGAACAATGATGCTACAGAAGTACGCAGCAAAATTCACGAAGTTATCTTAGTTTGCTACCTACGCAGTTGACGATGAGGAGAAGAAAGTGTTCAGTTTTGAGAATGGATTAAAATCTAGTATTAAGGGCCGACTGATCGTAAGGGAGTTCAAGGAGTACCACAAGGTTGTGGATTGTGCTCGTAAGGTAGAAAATGATATGCAAGAACTTCAAAGGATTCGAGACTTGAAGAGGGAAAGGAAATACCAAGCCAATTTGCAGAAAAAGACAAAGGACGCAAGAACCAATGAGCACTCTAAGATTTGATTCAAACATGAAGTGTTACAACTGTGGAAGGTATGGATATCATCAAAGGGATTGTCAGTCTTCAAAGGATCAATGGCGAAACTCATCACAAGAACAACAACAGCTCGTACCCAAGCTACATTACCAATAGAATCAGAAACTGGTACAACAACCACAACAATTGAAAGGGGATAGGAATGAAGCACCACATTTAGAGGTAAGCATCTTCAAGTTTTCTAAATCGGAGTAATCGAATTTCAAGGAGGAAATTGTCTTAAGGAGGGTAAATTGTAATAACCCAACCAAAATATAGGGCCAGTTTGTAATTAAATAAAATATAGGGGTTAATTTGAAATTTTAGTAAGTTAGTTACATATTTGACTTTGACTGTCTGTGATTGGTGGGTTGCATTATAGGAAACTAAAGTGCATCACACACAATCATAACTCTTTAAGTTATAATGTGTGGCTAGGTTCTTGTAGTAACTTTTAATCTAAATTAAGGGCTTAGATCTAATAAGATTAATAAGAATTATGACTAAACTAGGATCTCACTTTAATAAATAGATAAATACTAATTTAAATACAACTAGAAATCTAGATCTAAAGGCTATGATTAAGCTAACCTATTTAATGGCTAGGATTAATTAGATAATTAAAAGTAATCATAAACCAATATGGAATTAAGATTAGATAAGTAATCCAAGTAAGATTAGGTTGCCTAAAAATCAATGGTGAGGATTTCGTAGGTGCACTTAGACTAATTTAATGGTTACGATTAAAAAGGGAAAATAGTTAAAATCTAAATAGGATTGTAATAGGATAAAATCAATCATTATTTCATCTAGAACTAGGACACTTTAATCTAAGGACTATAATTAATCTAATCTAATCTAAGGGTTGTAAACTAAAACATAATCCTAAACTAAGAACAACTCCTAAAATACGCAGGACATTCTAGTGCTTCTATATAAACACTAATAGGGACGTGTGAATCAATATTCTAAGAGAGGAGATAGAGGAGATTTGTTCGAGCTTTAGGAGCCTGGAGATGAAAGTTCAGAACTTGAACTAAGGAGAAGAAGAAGATCCAACAAGCAAGCCAAGGTAAGTAATTCAATTATGAATTATTTTCGATTTGAATCTAGGTGAGATGCCATATTCTTTGAATATGACATAGCACTTGAATTCTTAACCAAAACATAATAATTTAAAATCTAAGATATTGAATTTTAAGCATCATCATATGAGTAAGATAGGTTTGAATTATTGTGTAATGTTTTCCTTGGGTTTTGGTCGGAATCCAAATTAAATATGGGTCTTAGTATGAAATTTATGCAAAAAGTGATTAAAAATATGAAAATATTGAGTTTTGGAGTTTTCTGGGCAAACCGGCAGACTACCAGTGTGCCGGTTATCCTATCGGTTTACCTCACGGGCATCCGACAGCTTACCGGTGTATTGGTTGGTGTGCCGGATAACCCACATAATTTGTAAGTTTCTGTGTAGGCTGCCGGTAGGCAACCAGTGTGCCGGTTAGCCTACTGGGACACTGTGTGACCATAAGAGGTCCATTGTGTAGCCTACCGGTTGAGAACCGGTGTACTAGCTATAATACCAGAATAATCCCTAAAAATATTAACTAGAAATCTTAGGGTAAGATAGTAATTTAATGAGACAGATAATTTAGTTTCATTTATTAATTAAGATTAGAACACTTAAAATCCTTAATCACATAAAATACACTAGAAATTTCTTAAGTCATTAAAACTGATCAGAACAACCAGATTTAACTTAGGTAGCAGAATGGGCTAGATAGCTTAATTTAATAGTTAATTAGGAAATGAAATGTCGTTGCTTCTTTACCTTTCCTATTCATGCATATTTATGTTTCGAACTATGTGATGATTGTTTCCCTTTGTTGGATCGCCAATCAGATTAGATCCGACCATGCGATCATGCATGTTGTGTTTGTTTGGCTTTGGTGCTACACACCATAGTATGTCCCTTTTTATGTTTGATTTGTGTTTGATCATCTAGATGAAGACTTTGATGTGTGGTTAGGATTTATTCAAATTTTTTGCTTGTTTGTGTGGTGGTGATTTAGTGTGCTAGTTTGGGTGGCTAGGATTGAAGGAGAGTGGGAATAGGTAGTGGGTATTACCAACTCCCACCCACCATTCAATCAAGGATTGAGATTGGAGTGGTTACGTTTGGAGGTTTGAGATGAAGACACTTGGCATGGGTTCATTGTATGATGGGAGAGAAGAGAATCTCATGTTTTTCTCTCATTTGGTTTGTTGGCTTGATGGCTTGAAGATGGAGAAGAAAGGGCTTGCATGCTAGGGATTTGTGTTGATTTTTCTTGCATTACTTAAGGTAAGTGGATAATTACATGAATTTAGTTAGATTCATCTTATATTTCTAAGCATTTCTCTTATTTTCCATGTTCATACATGTATTGGAAGGTTGAAGAATGGATAGAATGTTTAATTGTTGGATGATAGATATTTTCATTTTTGAGAATGGATTTTGTTAGATTATCATGAATATTGATTCATCTTAGAGTTCTAAGCATTTCCTTTACTTTTCATGTTCATAACATGTGTTAGATTGTTGAAGAACGAACTTAATGCCTCATTGTTTCATGTTGGTGTAATATTAGGTTTTGGAATGGATTTGTGTTGGTTTATTTGTATAAAAACGCACTTGAATGTTCTTATTAGGTTATGAACCAAGTTTAGGGGAAACCCCCCCCCCCTTGTTTTAGCCTATTTTCGACGTTCGACGGCCTCCTTGGTGCGCTGAATGGGTCGCCGAACACTTTCTGGGCTATCAGCGAACTGTTCGGCTCGCTGAATAGGTCGTTGAGTATGAACTCACCCTTGGAATGGTCACCGAACTTGAACACCTCACCAAATCTCGGTTTGGTGCACCGAAGAGGGCGCCAAAGAGGTCATCGAGTATTGGTCCCCTGGTTTTGTCGCCGAATCTCAGTTCAGTTAGCAGAGGCAGGCTTCGGTGCGCTAAAGAGCTTGCTGAACCTGATAATTAGCCTTAAATACTGATGTTTTATAGTTGATACACATTAGCTTGACTTGTGATTAAATTGAGGAAATATACATTCAAGTTCGATGTTATGCTAAGTTCAAATGCGATTGTTCGTAGGCATGCTTCTTCATGGACCCGTTCCATGTGTTGATGAAATATGATGTTATTTGTGGTTAATTATGATTGATTAACACACTTGATTCTCATTGGACCCTTACTCATGCGTTATGAATACGATTATTAGATTATGGATCATATGAAAGTGTAATGGATGGTTGGTATGCGAATTGGTCGATAATACACATGATATACTAAGTGTGATCGTTTAGTTAATGTTTATATAATTTCTTCCTTATGGATTCCCTTGCCAAAATACTTAGAATGTGATTCATACTACTCATGACATTATGATCTATATGCGTGTTGGTTGTCATTACACATTGTACACACAGATTGAATGTTTAGTTAATGTGCAACCACTCACATGCACTGCATTGGCTCTTGACCATGGATTTGGTCTATGAGTAATAGGTTGTACCCGAGTCCTTATTTCTGGGACTCCAGATTATTACATGAGAATATTATGATCTGGAAATCATAATAAATGAGAAGACTTAGATTTATGTGGGTTGAGGGGCTGATCATCCCAATAGACAAATTTTTGTTCTCTTTCATGGTGCGGGATATGTCCTAGGTGATGATCCCAAGAGACATGAGGAAAGATGATAGGTAAGGGCACTTCATCTTGATAAGATCCAATATCTGAATCATGTGAGTGAGCTCTGATAGTAGTTTGGTATTGTGGTTCTCTAAGGATGTACTGGGTGATGCCTTGGGATTCGTCCCTATGATCGAAAATAAGGTGAGGTACTTGTGTCCTCTAGGTTGAAATCCCTAGAAACTATGTTCCGTACATAGAATTATCTACTATTTCTACCATATATTGAGGGATGGAATCTGTGTGAGCATCCTTGGATAGCACAATTGAGATCACATGAGGAATCAATATTTACGATTACTAGACAGAAAGGATCTTATCTTTAGGTATGGCCCTGTTTAGGGAGGGATGGTCCATTAAGACATCTTGCCCAGAGATGGATTGGTCTACGCGGAATCCACATAGACTCAATTTCATATTAGAATGTTTGTTAGATCATACTTGGTGATAATTGTAAATAGGTGCATAGCATGCATAATAAATAATTGACCGCATGCATCACACCTCACTATGATTTCCTTACTGTGTGGATTGAGAGTATCGTGATTTGCCTAGTTTCTAGGATAGTCTTATATATTCCCGAAGTTATTTACTTACTGGCTAGTATAGCTCATGCTTTTAAGCAACCACATTTCAGGTCTTTTAAATAAAGATCAAGATGGAGGCCGGAAGAAGATGAAGAGGATATTCGTTGTTGCTTGATGTAATGTAATAGATTAGTAATTTTCTTATTTAAATTACTTGTTGTATAAATGTTTTATCGAGACTTTAACTTAATATGGACTTGTATTGTATCGAATTTCTTTCCATTGTTTATTACTTGGATTTGAATGTTCGTTTTCACTTTACTATTTATTCCTTAGTGTTTTATCCCAGATATATCTTCATACTTTGATGTTTTGTTTTATATAGATGTTAGTCATCTCTAGGATTTTATTTAAGGTTTTTACCTAGACTTATAGTAGGAGTTGATTTGAAAACACTAGACTTGTGTAAATATCCGCTGCTTGTCTGAAGATTGATTGTAATGGATGATATTTTAAGAACATTCATATTTCATAATTTATATCTTATATGATATCCGTTTTATTTAGCATCTTGGCTGGATATTGCTTATCCACTCCCAAACTTTGTTTGAGGTGAGAGTTGCGAATGCAAATTTGGGATCTCAAATGAGGTTTCCGGTTTGGTTCGTGACACCGGTTATCCTACTGGTGGGAATTAGTTGGTTTGTGTGATCTGTCGGATAGAATCAGTGTGCCGGTTAGGCTGGCAGAACTGTCTAAGTAGCCACTTAACTTTGGTTTGATACGTTAAGTTGATTGATTGGTTTCCCAATTGATTTTAAACATGTTGTGTCAAAATTATTGGCATGATTATAACATGAATTGAAGGTTTACATATTTAATTAAGAGTTTCATATATATATATTATCATCATTAATCATACATCGACTTTGCTTGGAAATTATGAAGCATATACCATGAATTATACACTCATATTTATTATTTCGACTTATTGTACTATGGTACACCGATTGTATGATTAATTAGTGTGCACTGAATACTAAACTTGCACAACATAAGCTTTATTGCATTATTGACCATGTATTGGGTCATATGCTTGACTATACCATCATATCTTCACATGATTGAGGATTATGATTTAACCGAGAGTTATTATGATCTGGACATCATGATATTGGTGAGGAAGTCCTGGGTGGACTATTGATATTTTTATTATTATATGTGTTGAGGGACTGATTATCCCAATAGACCAATCTATTCATGGTGGGGGATATGTTCTCAGTGATGATCCCAATATACCAATTAATTGAGTGAAATTCTGTTAGTATATCGGCTAATGTATGGCTCACAGAGGTTAATCTGGGTGAATCCTTGGGATTTGTCCCAATGATTGAAAATAACTGAGGCAAATGTGACCTCTAGGTCGCAGCTCCTAGAAACTATGATGCGCACATAGAATAGTCTACTATTCCAACCAAAAATTGGGGGATGTGTTCTTGGTGAAACATCTTGACTAGTACGATTAAGATCAGATGTGGAACATACACTAATCGAATGCAAAATAGCATGCATTAATTGCATATCATATTTGTAACAGCCTGAAACTTTTAAGTATGCATTTTTATTTCAGTAAATATTTATAATATTTAATTTCTTGTGTTTGGACTAACCAAGGGGTTAATCCTGTCGAGCAATTGGTTGTGTTTTGCCATATTCATTGGGCGTTACACACCATAGCAGAACCCTTTTAACTTTTGAAAATTGGTTTAGATGCTTTTTTACTTTTTGTGTTTGTTATGTGTATTGTTTAGATTACTTGCTTTTGATTTCAGGTCTTGGATTAGAGGAGACTTAGTGTGTGGAAAGTTCTACTAACTTCCTACATGTGTTAGACTTGTATGGTTGAGATTAGAGTTGTTTGATCTAGGGCCTAGATTGTGCCACCTCACAACAAGGGAAACGCATGAGATATTTATTCTTTCTCTTCTATGCATGGAAGAGGTTTTGTTTACAAATTCAGAGAAAGCTAGGTTATAATAGTTTGTGGACAAGAAGAGTTTTGAAGCTTTTGCTTGGATTGAAGTTGGTGATTTCTTCATTCTTTTTGTAGGTACACTCATTCAGATTATTCTTGTATTGATTAGGGTTTCATAGACTATCTTTTCATGGATGCTCCATGATTTTTTCATGTTTTTGAAAGAAGAATGTTTTCTTATGAAGTTTGTACTTAATGATGTTTAGATTACATGAAAACTATTGTATGTTGTGTGAAATTGTATGTGGTTGGTTTGGTTGTGTATTTCTTTGAACCTAGGAAGACTTTGTGGAGAGAAACCGTGTTTTCTGGGTTACCGCACGGTTCAACGACCATCTCGGTGCGCTGAACTGTCTGTCGAAACCTACAGGAGCAGTCGGTGACCTACTCGGTGCGCCGAGTAGTACGCTGAGGACTTCTGGGAATTTTTCAAGTCCCTGGAAAGTTTGCCGAGAACCCTTCGGTGCGCTGAGACTATTTCTGAGAAGTTTGACCTCCTGGATTTGTTGTCAAGGAGTCCGCCGAGAACCCTTCGATTCGTCAAGAATCATTGTTGTGGTCTTTTTATCTTATTTCGTTGCACATATACTTCTTTTTGATTGATTAGATCAAATTCATGTCTAGTTATATTATACATTGAATTGTTAGTATACTTCTTTCTCTACAATATCATATCTTGATATATATATATATATTCCATTTCCTTTCAAGCACGAATGGTATTACTTGATGAGTGGGAAATGAGTTATGATTGGTCTCATATTACACCTTGTACACAATAATGATTATTGCGTAGTTAATGTGCACTTCATCACTCGCACTGCATTGACTCTCGACCTCGATTTGGTCTATGAGTAATTCCTTCTATCTCAGAAGGGGTAGACGAGCAAGTACAAATGCACTTGAGGAGGACAATGCAGATAATCCTCAGTTGGCAGGCATATACAAAGCTATGGGAGACATGGCCACGATGATGCAATGTCAGCAAGCACAACTCCATAATCGAGCGCAAAGGAACATATCTGGGATTGAGAACTTCAAGAAGTTGGGTCCGACTGCTATCAATGGGACTACAAATCCGGATGTAGCTCAAGCCTGGATCGACTCCATCGAGCATATATTCGAAGTTATGGAGTTGGAAGATCTGGATATGGTCTGCTTCGTAGCAATTATGCTTGAGGGGAGACTCGGAGGTGGTGGAAATCAATTTTGGCAATCAATCTAGTCAACTCTTGGTTAAAATTCAAGGAAGCCTTCTATCTTGAATACTTTGCCAAGACGATCAGACGAGATAAGGAGCTTGAGTTTATGAAGCTTGAACAAGGAAACCTGTCTGTGATGGAGTATGCGGCCAAGTTCATTGAGTTGTCACAGTTTGCTATGTACGCAGTGAACGAGGAAGAAAATAAGGCTTTTAGGTTTGAGAGTGGTTTGAGGCCGAATGTCAAGATCGGCTAGTGGTGCGAGAATTCACTGAATACCACAAGATAGTAGACTGTGCGAGGAAGGTTGAGAATGACATGCTGGAATTCCGTAAGACCTTAGATCAGAAGTCTGTGAGGAACAATGTTAGGCCGGGAAAGTTCAGAGGCAATCAGTCATAACAGCTGAAGAGGTAGAGAGTGCAAGTCCCGTCTTACTCATCTGATCTTAGAAGGCCGATGCACCAAGGAAGCCACAGTAGCAAGTCTTTCAAGGGCAGCAATAGCTAGTGCCGAAGCCGTAGTATCCTCAGCATCCTAGGCCTATACAACAAGTTAAGCCATTCAAGGGAATCAAGAATGGACCTCCTCAGCAGCAACCACATCAACACTCACAGCAGCAACCTCAGTTGGGCAAAGTCTTTGCACAGTTGGGCAAAGTCTTTGCACCGGAGCCACAACAGAATGACATTATGGAAGGTACCATACGCCTCTCTCACATTTCTGTAAAGGTTTTGTTTGATACCGGAGCATCTCATTCATTTATAGCTTCTTCACTAGCACTTTGTTTGGGTTTGAACATGAAGGATCTGGGTAGGAGCCTTGTTGTAGCTAACCCAATAGGAGGCACAACACAATTAGATAAAGTCTGTGAGTCTTGTATGATTATGTTGGGTGAGTCTACGCTATCCTTTAATCTTATTGTATTAAACATGCATGAATTTGATGTGATTTTGGGGATGGACTGGCTAGCTGCACATCACGTGCAGATAGACTGTCATATGCGAGTAGTCACTTTTCTATCTTTGGAAGGCAAGGTGACGAAGGTGGTTAGTTCAAGATATGGAATACCTAATCTTTCGGCTTGTTTGGATTTGTGGTCTGTTGAAGAGAATAGTGGTTGGAAAGGCATTCCCATAGTGAATCAATACGATAAGATATAACAAGACATTCCTGGACTATCTTTCAAGCGAGAAGTGGAATTCCGTATCGACCTAAGAGCGGGAGCGTCACCTATTGCGCTACAGACGTATCGAATGGAACTTACAGAATTGACTGAGTTAAGGAAGCAACTGGATGAGTTACTAGCCTTATAGTTCATTCGGCCAAGTACATCACCTTGGGGAGCACCTGTTCTGTTTGTTAAGAAGAAGGATGAATCTTTAAGATTGTGCATCGACTACCACAGATTGAATCAGGCTACAGTGAAGAACAAATATCCTCTACCTCGCATTGAAGACTTATCTGATCAGTTGAAAGGGGCATCTTACTTCTCGAAGATCGATCTTCGATCCGGATATCATCAGTTGTTGATCAAGGAAGAAGACATACCGAAGAACGCATTTCAGACTAGGTATGGTCATTTTGAGTTCGTAGTTATGCCTTTTGGGCTGACGAATGCACTGACAACATTTATGGACATGATGTAGAGAATCTTCAGACCTTAATTGAACAAATTCATGGTAGTATTCGTTGATAACATTCTAGTATACTCAAGGACCAAGGAAGAGCATGAGAATCATTTCAACATCACATTGCAGACTTTGGTGGATCATCAGTTGTACGCTAAGTTCTCTAAGTGCGATATCTGGAAAGAAGAGGTGAAATTCCTAGGTCACGTAGTGACTAAGGAAGGTATCACAGTAGACCTGAGCAAGGTTGAGGTAGTGTCGAGTTGGCAACAGCCCAACAATGTTGCCGAGATACGCAGTTTCCTTGGATTGGCTGGTTATTATAGATGATTCATAGAGGGGTAAGCTTACAAGGAAGGATGCAAAGTTTATTTGGGATGAATCTTGTCAGGAAACTTTCACGACTCTCAAGGAGAAGTTGACTACTACACCGGTATTGACTGTCCCTATTAGCGGCATAGACTTCATGGTTTACACAGACACATCTCTATCTGGACTGGGTTGTGTATTGATGCAAGAAGGTAAAGTTGTAGCTTACGCCTCGAGACAACTAAAGACTCATGAGAGGAATTAACCCATTCATGATCTGGAGCTTGTAGCTATCGTTTTTGCACTGAAGATTTGGAGGCACTATTAGTGGGTGAAACTTTCAAAGTATTTTCCAACCACAAGAGCCTGAAGTATTTATTTTCTCAAAAGGACTTGAACATGAGGCAGAGGAGATGGATGGAACTCGTTAATGACTACAATTTCTCACTGTAGTACCATCCGGGCAAAGCAAACGTTGTAGCAGATGCGCTTAGTAAAAGACCTAGAAGTGTGGTAGCTCACATGCTCGTTAAAGAGTGGAAATTGTATGGGACCTTAGAGGATTTCAACTTTGTTGCTCGTAGAGCAGATTGTGGAATGAAGCTGTGTAACATTCTTACTAAACCCTCACTGAAGTCAAGAATCATCGAACTTCAAGAGAAAGAATCGTGGCTGCAAGATTTGGCCAAAGATACAGAAAGAACTGACTGGACTAAGGCAGAGGATGGCAGTGTGAGATTCAAAGGAAGACTCTATGTGCCACATGATGAAGGCTTGAGAAGATAAATCCTAGAAGAAGCTCACCGATCTCATGACTCTATTTACCCTGGTAGAACAAAGATGTATTACGATCTTCGACGGAGCTATTGGTGGAAACGGATGAAAGTGGAGATTGAGGAATTTGTAACTAAGTGTACAACGTCTCAACAAATGAAGGCAGAACATCAGAAACCAGTGGGAACACTTCAACCTTTACCGATCAGAGAGTGAAAGTGGGAACATATATCTACGGATTTCATCACAGGATTACCCAAGACCCGCAACAACCATGATATGGTTTGGGTGATAATGGATCGACTAACGAAGTTAGCACATTTCATACCAACGGAGACTACAATGAATACTGATGACTTAGCAAGGTTGTATATCAGGGAGATTATTCGACTTCATGCAGTGCCAGTGACTATTGTGTCAGACCACGGCTCTCAGTTTACTTCAAGGTTTTGGAAGAGTTTAAAGCTTTGGGGACGCAGCTCAATTTCAGTACTGCATTTCATCCGCAAACAGATGGTCAGACAAAAAGGGTTAACCAGGTGTTGGAAGATCTTTTGAGATCGTGCATTTTGGATTTCAAGGGCAGTTTGAAGGATCATCTAGCATTGGTGGAGTTCTCATACAATAACAGTTATCAGACTAGCATCGGTATGGCTCCATTTGAAGTGTTGTATGGAAGACCCTGTCGATCACCTTTGTGTTGGAATGAGGATAATGTACATATTCCTCTAGGACTTGAGATAGTACCAGAGACAACAGAGAAGATCAGAATCATCAGAGACAGACTCGTTACGGCTCAGCACAGGCAAAAGACGTATGTAGACGTAAGGAGAAGGAATCTGGAATTTATGGTAGGTGACTGGGTATTCATCAAAGTCTCACCAAAGGAAGGAGTATTCAGATTCAGCAAGAAAGGAAAGCAAGCATCGAGGTACATTGGACCCTTCGAAATATCTTAAAGGATAGGAGAAGTGGCTTATAGAGTGCTACTACCTTCCGAGTTGGATCTTGTACACGATGTGTTCCATATCTCTATGTTGAGGAAGTATTACCCTGACCCTTCAGCTATACTTGATTGGCATACTGTAATGATTCGAGAGGATGTTACTTACGAGGAATATCTAATGGAAATTCTGGACAGAAAGGATCAAGTTTTGAGGAACAAGGTCGTATCTAAGGTAATGGTCTTGTGGAACAATCACAAAATTACTGAGGAAACGTGGGATCTTGAGGCTGATAAGAGGGATAAGTATCCCCAACTGTTCACTAAAGGAAAGAAAATTTCGAGGACGAAATCTCTTTAATGAGGGTAGAATGGAACAACCTGAAAGTTTTAAGTATGCGTGTTTATTTCAGTAAATATTTATGATATTTAATTTCTCGTGTTTGGACTAACCAAGTGGTTAATCCAGTCGATTGGTTGTGTTTCGCCATATTCATTGGGCGTTACACACCACAGCAGAAACCTTTTAATTTTTGAAGATTGGTTTGGATGCTTTTTACTTTTTGTGTTTGTGATGTGTATGGTTTAGATTACTTGCTTTTGATTTTAGGGCTTGGATTAGAGGAGACTTAGTGTGTGGAAAGTTCTACTAACTTCCCACATGTGTTAGACTTGTATGGTCGAGATTAGAGTTGTTTGATCTAGAGCCTAGATTGTGCCACCTCACCACAAGAGAAACAGATGAGATATTTATTCTTTCTCTTCTATGCATGGAAGAGATTTTATTTGCAAATTTAAAGAAAGCTAGGTTAGAAGATTTTGCGGAGAATAAGAGTTTTGGAGCTTTTGCTTGGCTTGAAGTTGGTGATTTCTTCATTCTTTTTGTAGGTAAACTCATTCAGATTATTCTTGTATTGATTAGGAGTTATAGACTATCTTTTCACGGATTCTCCATGATTTTTCCATGTTTTTGAAAGAAGAATGTTTTCTTATGAAGCTTGTATTTAATGATGTTTAGATTACATGAAAACTATAATATGTTGTGTGAAATTGTATGCGGTTGGTTTGGTTGTGAATTTCTTTGAACCTAGGAAGACTTAATGGAGAGAAACCCTATTTTCTGGGTTACCGCACGGTTTAGCGACCATCTCGGTGTGTCGAAATGTCCTCCGAATACAACAGGATCGGTCGGCGACCAACGCGGTGCACCGAGTAGTACGCCGAGAATTTCTGGGAATTTTTTAAGTCCCTGGAAAGTCAGCTGAGAACCCTTCGTTGGGCCGAGACTTTTTCTGAGAATTTCGACCTCCTGGATTTGTTGTCGAGGAGTCCGCCGAGAACCCTTCGGTCCGCTGAGAATCATTGTTGTGGTCTTTTTATCTTATTTCGTTGCACATATACTTCTTTTTGATTGATTATATCATATTCATGTCTAGTTATATTGTACATTGAATTGTTAGTATACGTCTTTCTATACAATCTCATATCTTGATGTATATATATATATATATATTCTATTTACTTTCAAGCACGAATGGTATTACTTGATGAGTGGGAAATGAGTTATGATTGGTCTCATATTACACCCTGGACACAATAATGATGATTGCGTACTTAATGTGCACTTCATCACTCGCACTGCATTGACTCTCGACCTCGATTTGGTCTATGAGTAATGCTTTCTATCTTAGAGTTCCTGTGTTAGACTCATGAGTGAAAGAGTGTTATAATACATTTTGTATTGAGTTAGGCTTTTAACAGGCTGAATTAAGGGACTAGCTACCCCAATACCCTCATCCATGTTTGTGATTCTTATTCCTAAGGCATTTAATGATCTGAAAGCTTGGATGTATATTCAGAGAGAGAGTTCTTTGTTAACTGTCAATGAACATGCTTTCTTGAGGCAATCTATGTGATAGAACCTTGAAGTATTATCCATGATTAAAAATAAAGTGGGGGGATTGTGCCTCTAGCTTGAAAACCCTTAAAACAATGTCTGCGCTCATAGAATATCTTATCCTTGGGAAGGCCCTGTATTGGGGGATGGTTCGATAAGATATCTTGTTCAGAGGACGGATCGATCATGTGGGAACTTGTCTTATTGATGGTACAACATCTTAGATTGAATGTTTAGATCACCTTGGTGTACAAAAACGATATATGGAGCACTACATACATTTGATAAAGGATTCTACCACATTCATTCATGTTATATCATGTATTGTTTTGGTAATTTCATTGAATTGTCTTTGATTAGTGGCCGTGGCCCTACATCAATATCTGTCTACTTTGAAGGTTTTTACTTACTTGCTTTTATAGCTCATGCTTTCTAGAAAACGATATTTCATGTCCATTAGATGAAGAACCTCTGGATGTCGAGGGGCAAGAAGAAAATCTAGAGGATGAAGACGAGTTGTATTATGATTTGTGATGTAATAACATAATACTTATTTCTTTTTGGAGCACTCACCAAATTACCATGGTTTGAGTGCTCCACATGGTTGTCACAGGCCAGCTACTCTCCCTCCCCTCCTTGGTGATGGGCCACATAATCTGGTATTTCCGGTACACATGGAAGGGTGCCTTTCCCTTCGCCAGTCTGATGTGTGACGTGGCTACACATTGGGGCTTTGGGTTGAATCGTCCTGAGAAGAAAAAGATAGAGACACCTTTCAACTTTAAGAATCGCTCTCTGATGGGCCTTCCTCGCTACGTGGAGCAACAGTAGTCGTAGCACCAGCCAGAATAGCAGCAGTATCAGGAGCAAGAGCCTGAGCCACCTCAACAGCAGGCAAATCAGCCTCACAGAGCTTCCACTTCAGCTGCACCAGGACCAGACTTTGTCCCCAGGCGTTGACCCTCCATTGGGGCCCGGCTAGATGCCCTGGAGAGGGCAAACTCGAGAGCTCACCATCGGACGCAGACAGACATCACAGTAGAGCTCCGTCGGAATAAGAGACAGATGTCTAGGCTTCATAAGAGTGTGGACTCCGCCCTCTGGTTTTTCCAGGACATGTTCGGATGCGGACAGATGACTGATGCAGTGCCACTCTCCAGCATGCCTCCACCACCACCACCCCCCGAGGACCAGCCTTAGATTGTTTTTCCTTATTCTTGCAGTGTATTAAATCTTTACTTTCAGTTTATCATATGCATGTTTTGGGCAGTCGGTACCGGCCCCTTTTTATTGAATGAACCAGTGTGTTTTCTTTTTATGTAATAACAGTGAATGTTTATGAATTAGTGTTTGTTGATTGTGACATTTAAATTGTACTCATGAATTTACTACCATTCCCTCACCTATAGAATTTCTTAGAGAAATTTCGAGGACGAAATTCTTTTAAGGAGGTTAGAATGTAAGAGCCTGAATAATCAACTATAATAAATAAATTAGAACTCGGGTTAAAATGGAGACCTAGTAAAAAAACCACACTGGTAGGTAGGAATTAATACTCATTAGGAACATCCTTAAGCCCCTAAAACTAATTAGGTAAGCTAATTGAATGTAGGGAGCTAGATTAATTAGATAACAATGACTTTAGCAATTAAATGGAAAATAAAATAGTAGGGCTAGATAATAATTTCATCTGGTAACTCTAGATACACACCTCGGACCCATAAGGAAAACTCCTCTCACAGTAGCTGCATAGGTGTTCAGTTTGAAAGTATAGGACCAGAAACCCCTTTTTACCCCTACAGCAGTTTCTATTCACACCCTTCCCATTAGGACCCATAAATAGAACATTGGGCTCCTACCTTCATTTTCTTCCTCTCTTCTCATTCTCTTGGAGCAATTGGAGATGAAAGGAGATCACCAGAAACCTCAGAGCAACCTCGAAGCACTCCGGAAACACCCCAAGTTGAGTATTCCTTCTTTGATTTCTATTTGCTTTATGGTTTGGCATTGTGACCATGGGAGGAAGGTTGATTGTTACCTCCCATGGGACCTTTTGAGTGAAATTTCATAGTTTAGATGTACATAAAACCCCAGGATCCTCCTTGTGATCATATTACTTAAAACCCAAAACCCTATAATTGGAAATTAGAGAGAACTCAGTAAAACCCATGTTTAGACTGATATTTTGGACCTAAAGAGTATAACCGAAACCTCCTGGATGGATGAGTGACCTCTGGGTGAAATTTCACCCAGAATGGACCTTTCTTGTGGTTCGGCGACCTACTCGGTGCGATGAGTAGTCCGCCGAATCTCAGGGTCATTCCATGCTCATTGGAATTGTCGCTAAGACTCTGTTCGGCGAGACGAAGACCTCATCGAACCCATAATTTTCAATCAAACCAAAGTCACCTTTGGTCTATTGAGACCCTTTAGGATCAGTTCCCGAAGTGCCAAATCATTTGGCACACTTTTACCACTTTCGGCGAGCCGAGAGGTCACAGAGGACCTCAGCGAGTGCCTCCTCTAGTCCGATGTTGGAGATTTGGTTATGGGCAAATGTAGAACGACCAACCGCACTTTCTTAGCATGTTTCCGGAGCCAGTAGACTTACCATGCAAAATATGACCCCCCCAATCCGAATTTAGCCTTTTTAGAATTGGCCAAGCAATAGGAGTTTTGTGGGAAACTTATGTAAGTGACCCCAAAACCCCTCCTTGAGCCCACTATCATCATTTTACATATGTTCGGGCATTAAAGGAAGTAGTTGTGATGTATTAACCCTTGTTTTTGGGTGGAAAAGTGATATTTCCTTACTTCTTTGCGTTATTTGCACATGTGAACTGTCAAGTATGGATCTTTTGCTTTCAATTCATTGCAGTGATGAAGGGTATATGATTAGAAGTTTTCTTATACCATTGCGTACTTTGGGTCATGCTTGTACTTCATTTGGATTGTCTCAAATTCATATCGGTTTATGCTTATCTTGCTATCTAGTTTGATTTGAGAACTATGTGATATTTATATGAAGCTTGTGTATAATGGTGTTTTATAGAGTAGGATCATGGGATTGTGCCCATGTGTTTGTTGTTTGAATATATGTGTGTGTGTAGCATTGTGTGAATGCATTAATTTAAAGGGATTTGAATACTATGAGTTGCATATGGACCATCCTACTGTAATAGCACAGTCTAATACCTCACATGATACCCTTGGGTTTAATAAGCCTTGTTGTCCTCTGAGTGGACTTTATTGTTTTGCCCAAGATGAGAGAGAATCCTTTGTGGCATGCCTCTCATATTTGTAGCTAGATGATGTTTCCACCCCAAGCTGAGAGAGAGATCCCTTGTGTCGGTATGTCCCTCAGACTTAGATGATTCCCAAGGATTGTCACATTGGTGCGACTTGGAAAAGAGTGAATCATGATTATACCTTTATGTTGGATTTGAATATCTATGACTCCCTGAGGGACTACTCACATTGGTGAAAACCTCAGATTGTGACCCATGATAAAAAA
>JAUPMG010247940.1:0-12207 GCA_031762675.1 Pachysandra terminalis
CTGAAATTAATTAATTGTTCTATTCAAAAAATTAATTAGTTAATCCTACCCATCATGTCATCCTTTAATCAGTTGTAATTTTGAATTAGCACAATTATTAATGCCAATAATTGTTTGTTATAGGTAAATTTTATTTTGTGTTAAGAAGAAATGGGAGGGTTCCGTGTACCTTAAAGTGTAGTGTCTTTGGAGGCTCACTTAAGTTACGTTAGTCATGTAAAATAGTTTTTATAATGAAAATAGCTTAGTAATGGCTTTTACAATGACTGGTGTAACAACACCTTATGGTTTTTAATGGTAAGAAGAAACAGATCATCCGGTTATACACATGATTACATAAAATCCATTAATTTCAAACATAGATCATTACTAACAACGTTTTTATAATGTTTTAACAGTTTTACTTTTTGACCACACAATTTAAATAATGAGCACTGGTCATTATTTTTGCTATTGATTTGGTGTTAGTAATGTTTTCAACTGCCATTTACTCCTAATTTGTTCGTTAGGCAATGAATCTTTTAGTTTTGAATTCTCACTTTCTCAGCAGTTTACTTTCATTGAAGACAATCTACCCCAAGTCTTTCATTTTGTGAGAATATAACAGCTACTGGGTAGAAAGAAGCTACTTAATAAATACCAGCAATCATAATTATTATGCCTTTCAATTAGTCATGTTTAAAAAGTAATACCAAAAGTGACATTTCTTAGGAAGTATTGTCTCTACAGCATTCAGCTTAATGGGCTAGTGGGATTACTTTTTAGCATGTTTTTGGTCTGTTGGACTTCAAGAAACCGGCAGTTGCAGCATTAAATTAATATTGTAGTCCCAAAGGGTTAATTCCTCATTTAAGTAACCAATATTTGGCACATTATCTAGTAAAAAGAAGTTTATCCATAATATTGCTACATGTTATTCTCAGTTCTCACATCTTTGCTAACTAATAACTAAGAAGAAGATTTAAGTATAAAGGTTATAATTATTATGCATATTAACCTTAGTGTTTCTTTTATCATATAGGAATTTTTTAGTAGTTATTTACTATATCTAGTGAAAACAATTTTTCTGCATTGCCTGCTGTTACAATTCACTAACCACATGAAAGGTTGATATGTTCAAGTATTCAGGCATGTAGAAGGTGCTCTGGTACTGGTTTCTGTTCTATGCTGGAGTTAGACTTTCCAGAAACCTGTATAGAGAACAAAAGTTTTTTGTGCTGACTTTATCTTTTTTCCAAAAACATTGGGGTTTCTTTCAAAAAGTTTTAAAAATTGTTTTTTGTTATTTTTCAGGGTTGACATATGTAATTGACTTGATTTTTATAGTGTAGGTCGGTTGGGATGAATCTACAGCAAGTGAGAGACAGCCAAGAGTTTCGCTTTGGGAAATTGAGCCCTTAACATCTTTCCCCATGTATCCATCATTTTTTCCTCTTAGGATGAAACGACCTTGGCATCCAGGAGTTTCCTCTCTGCGAGGTATGTTTCTAATTCCATGTATTCATGCAACATGTTGATTGCATTTTTTATTAGGAGAAATGCATGACATTCTCCACAAAAAAAGGACTTCAATGATTTTCATCTTTGTGAGAAACTTGATTCGTCGTTGCTTTGTGCATTAGTATCTTTTAGAATTTAAAGGTGAACAAATAACAAGATGACTTGATTATTCTAATCTCAGAACAGAAAATTATAGCAAGACGGCTTGGTGGGAGTTATACCGGACCATATTGCTTGTTTTTTTTTTTTTTTTTTTTTTTTATATATAATTAACAGCATTTCATTTATCATCAAAGTGAAAATATGATGTATATTGTTTTTTGCTCTTCCATTGGTCCAACCTTGGCAGAATCTCAGTCAAGGATTATCAGAATCCTTTATGGAATCAACACAAGGTCAGCGATTGGTTGGGGAAAGATAGAGCATGGCTTGTGGGCAGGTTTCAGTCAATCTGGAAACAATGAGAACTAACGTGGCATCCTGGAGGCTTGTGTAGTGAACTGGTGGGTTGATTTGATAACTCACCACTGTCATTTTTGGTATCTAGAGTTCGCTGTGAAGATTTGAAGAACACCTGCCAGAGGTGAAGGTGAATCTTATCCCCTTGTTACTATTTTTTATAGTTTCTTTTAGTGGGAGATGTTAATGGTTCTAAAGGTGAGAAACATAAGGACTCAGACATCCTGATTTTAGTGGGGGTTGAGTGTGCCTGAAACTCTGGTCAATCATGACGAATATGTTTTGGATATACTTTTAGTTTGCCATTGCATATCTGGTGTGGTGGTTCATCTCTCATCATTGGAGATTTTTTTTTCAGGATTTTTCAATGCTTACTGAATAAAAAATATTCATCGAAGGGGTTCAGTGAGCTTGGATCCTTGTTGAGAGAAGAAGAAAATACCTAATCAATTATTGGCTCCTTTTTGGCTAGAATCAAGGATCAAACGTCATGTTTTTACCCGAGCTGCTGAGAGTACTATAAAGGGCCGTTGATAACCAAGAGTTCAAATAGGAGGTTGGGGTCGAAACTCGAAAGAGATCAAGGAGGACAAGCTAATGTCAAAATCTGCTACTAACCTCTTGGTGTGAGGAGTGATTTGAGAGAAAAAATTGTGCGTGTGTGCGTGGGGAAGGGGGGCACAACTTTGACTTGCAATAGAAAATTTAAAATTCAAAAATACAAAACTGGTGAGCGGAAGATGTGATAATATATATTTCTCCTACATAGCCCATATTAAAAAGTTGGGAGAAGGGCTACTATATCAGGCATTGGTATGCCCAAGCCCATTCCCCTAGTAGTTTACATTTGGAAAATTGGCTGACAAAGACTTTCTTTGATCTAAGAAGGCAGGCTATATTCCCGAACCTGGAGATTCAAGCCCAACTCTGAAGGAATTAAGATCATTGAGAAAGGATCATCCAAACCTACTCTTTGAGCAAACTAGCTTCCCTTATATGGCAAGGGCAAATCAATCACATTTGCAGGTAGCTCAAGTAGTGACTCTTAGATGCAGGTGGAGCTGTTCGGATGACCACCCTTGAGAGGAGATTGTTCACTCATTGCGGGGAAACGCAACTATGAGGATGAATGCCACCAGCCACTGGAAAGGAGGAAGGTGGCAGCAATGTCTTGTTTATTGATGGAACAATACCAAACAGCTATTTCTTACTTCGCTTAGATTTGGTAAAACTTGCCTTGAGATCGGTTGTTGATGCTAACTTGCTTAGGAGGTTGGGGACTTTGAGTAGGTCCTAGATTGGTAGATGGAACCATGAAAGTTGAAGCTACTACATGTAGGCAAAGGTAATAGATCTCATTGGAAAAGAGTAATGCATTGGAGGTATGGGACGTAAGAATACATGCTGATTATTCTCTTTTGAACTTGGCAACATTCGGCCAAAGGAATTCTGTGAAGGTATTCTCTGAACCTGTCAAGACAACTCAGTTATTCTCTCCATTTTCTGTTTCTTCTTGATAAGGATGCTCTCCAACTAAAGGCCACTGCAGATCATGGAGTATCCCTATAATCAAGGATCTACAATTTCCCCCACATATCACTTGTAACTCTCATAAAAGTTTCAAACTCTTTTGTAATTCAAAATCTGTAACAAACCCAGGATTAAGTGTTGCAACTTACAGATTAATTAATACAAACATCTTCTTTCACTTAAAGATAAGTGAAGAAGGCATTCAAGAATTCTATGCTTACATGGTATCAGAGCTTCTATGAACCAATGTTCCTTTCTATCAAAATTCTTAATTTTTTTTTCCGATATGAAATCTTCTTCCATTGCTGCCAACTCCTCTGATATCTCCTCTGTTAACAGAAACATTCCCTCTCTTACCAACATTCATCACTTTTATCTCTCTGAAATGGATTGTAACAATTATCTTTTGTGGAGATCTCAAGTTCTCCCTATCCTTCATCTTTATGATATTGACTTAATGGAGATATCCCTTGTCCTCCTAAATTTCTTCTCTCTTCTGATGGCACAGTCAATAATGAGATTAATCCAGCCTACTTATTCTAGCACAAACAAGACCAACTACTTTCGAGTTGGATCATTTTCTCTCTTAGTGAAAGTGTTCTTTCGCATGTGCGAGAAGCATGGACATCTCTTGAGCATATGTTTGCTTCCCACTCTCTCTCATCCCGACGATACCTTATCCAGGATGGTCGTCCTCCTGATCGCTTTAATCTATCTTGTAGCACTGACCATCCTATTGAACACCATAGGTCGTATAATGCTTTATCTACCTCTTTTCAGGAATTTCTTGGGGCAGTTGATTCTATTTCCATTCCACGGTCAGTCCGTGAGGCTCTTTCCAGTCCGACCTGGACTTCTATTATGCAAGAGGAAATGGGGGCGTTACTGGCTAATCACACTTGGGATTTGGTTCCTCTTCCCAAGGGGGAGAAAACAGTGGGTTGCCGATGGGTGTTCAGTGTCAAGCACAATGCTGACGGGACTATTAATTGTTTTAAAGCCCGACTTGTCGCCAAGGGCTTTACTCAGGTGCCTGGCAAGGACTTTACTCCACTTTTACTCTGGTCGCAAAACTCACCACTTTTCGGCTATTGATCTCACTTGCTGTCTCTCATTCCTAGCCCCTACACCAGATGAATGTTAAAAATGCCTTTTTGAACGGGGACCTCGATGAGACTATCTACATGGATCCTCCTCCGGGTTTTCGGGTTGAGGGGGAGTATGCCGGCATGGCTTGTCAACTGAAGAGATCGTTGTATGGGTTGAAACAGTCTCCCAGAGCTTGGTTTGCTCGGTTCAGTGATGTGGTTCTCAACATGGGTTTTCGAGATGTCGTAATGATCATACATGCTTTCTCGGGCGCAATTCTGAAGGAAAGTGTGTGATATTATCTGTTTATGTTGATGATATCATCTTGATTGGAGATGATGATGTTGGGATTACTCATGTCAAGAAAGACCTTAGTTCTACTTTTCACATTAAGGATTTGGGTGGCCTGAAGTATTTTCTGGGCATAGAAGTTGCTCGATCTAAGCGTGGTATTTCTTTCTCTCAACGGAAGTACGCCTTAGATCTCTTGAGTGATATTGGGATGACAGGATGCAGACCAGCATCTGCTCCTATGGATGTTAATATCAAGCTGTCAGCTGAGTTTGGTGATCTTTTGCCTGATCCACGTGTCTATCAGCGATTGGTTGGGAGGCTTATCTACTTGACCAATACCCGGCCTGATTTAGCTTTTGCTGTTAGCTTGGTGAGTCAGTTTATGCATGCACCACGGACTACTCACATGGATGCCCTGTATCATATTTTGAGGTATCTTAAGTTTTGTACAGGCCTTGGTCTTTTTTATGATTCCAACATTTCCTGTGATATGTCATGCTTCTTTGATGCGGACTATGCTGGGTCCAAAAACGATAGGAGATCCACGTCTGGTATTTGTTCCTTTTATGGGAACCATCTTATTTCCTGGAAAGGTAAGAAACAGTCGATGGTTTCCCGATCTTCTGCAGATGCTGAGTATAGGGCTATGGCCCAGGGCACTTGTGAGATTATGTGACTTCACTCTATCCTTGGGGAGCTTGGCTTTCCTACTCGGTTACCTTCACTTCTATACTGTGATAACAAGTCGGCAATCATCTGATTTGGTTCTACATGAGAGAACCAAACACATTGAGATCGATGTTCACTTCATTCGGGAGAAAGTCCGGTTTGGTGCTATCGTTCCCAAGTTTGTGCCATCATTAGAACAGATTGCAGACGTCTCACAAAGCTTGTGGGTCCTTCTCTTCTTAGAACCTCTCTTTGCAAGCTGGGCATTATCGATATCTATGCTTCAGCTTGAGGGCGAGTGGTAGAAATAACAAAAGATATTATTGTAATAGCACTAGTTTAGTTTATTTTGTTTGTGGGTATAAAACCCAATTATTGCTCACTTAAGACAATTAATCAAATTAATTCTTTCTCCCAAAATCTAATTGTGCACGTATAATGCAACTTCGCTTACAGCTTCAAGCCTTCAAGAAAGGAGATTTATCAATGGCTGACTATCTTCAGAAGATGAAGCCCACTGCTGATAGTCTTATTACTGCTTCCCAATCAATTTCTGATGAATATATTGTTGTTCACATTCTTGGAGGTTTGTGTCCTAAATATGAATCATTCGGAACTTCTATTACTACTCGGACTGAACCTCTCTCCATGGAAATTTTTCATTATCTTCTGCTCAATCAAGAACTGTGTTTAGAGCAGAAAAACTCCATCTTATCTTCTGCTATGACACCATCAGCAAATGTAGCTACCCAATCAACATCAAAGCAGTTCAACACCACCAGATTCTCGTCGCTTTCGTCCACCATCTTCCTCGACTCCAAACTATCATTCCAAAAACTATCATTCTAACAATTATCGTTCCAACAACTCACGATATGGTCGAGGACGCGGTCGTATCACTCATTTCCAAGCTCACCCTGCTCGCCCTCTTTCTCTCGTGGAATTCTTCCTACTCCAACAAACAATATTTGTCAACTATGCCAACTTCTGGGGAATCTTGCAGCTAACTGTTACTATCGGTTTAATCATGCATATCAAACCGACTCTCCTGCTGCCTTTGCTGCCATGGTTTCTTCTACTCCACAAGATGGCCTCAATTGGTATCCAGATTCTGGCACTACCAACCACATCACAGCTGACCTAAGCAATCTATCTGTTCACTCAGAATACAATGGTAGTGATCGAGTTCGAATGGGTAATGGTCAAGGTTTGTCAATATATAATATTGGTCATTCCTCTTTATCATCATCTGGTGCTTCCTTTAAAATGAACAATATTCTTCATGTTCCTAAGATATACAAGAATTTTCTTTTCGTTCGTCAATGTACTGAAGATAATCCTGTTATTTTTGAAATTAATGGGACTAGTTGTGTGATTAAGAATCACAATACGGGGAAGGTTTTAAGAAAGAAAGATAAAGCGATGAAGAAGAAATCAAGTACACAAAGATAGTTTTACATGGTTGGGCAAAAATAGTGCCTACGTCCACGGATGCACACCCAGTTCTACTATTCTCCAAAGCTCAAAATAATGTGTTACAAAGAGCAGCCACGAAAGTATGAATAAATACCCTGTAATTAGGGATAAACATAATAAAGTGAAATTACTATTATACCCCTAGTCCCCCAAAAAATTTGGGCCGGGGGTGCTGCCCCCTACAACCCCCAACAAGCTCAACGTCAAGCTCGACCGGCGACAGTGGTGGCTGGAATCATCAGTACTTCCCGGTTGCCTCAGTAGCATCAGTCTCCACATAACAACAGAAGTTTCTTCTTCAAGGGTGGATTAACAATGGATTATACCAGTTGCAGCTGCCAAATAATCAACATGTTTTTTCTTCATCTCAAGCACTATTGGGAGAACTTGCCTCTTCTACTATATGGCCCGATCGACTTGGACATCCAAATAATTGAGCAGTACAGAAGATTATATCCTCCAATAGTCTTCCAATCACAATAAAAAAGTGTTCTCTTGTTCGTCTGTCATGTCAATTAGAAAAAAAGTCATAAGCTGCCCTTCACCTTATCTACTACTTCTTTTCCGTTGGAGCTTCTTCATTCTGATGTATGAGGTCCCTCCCCTATCTCTTCTATTAATGGATTTCGGTATTATGTCAGTTTTATCGTGATTTCAGCAAGTTCTGTTGGATCTTTTCTTTGGTATGGAAATCTGATGTTATCAACATTTTCATTAATTTTAAGAAAAATGTTGAACTTCTGTTTGATAAAAAGAGCAAATATCTACAGTCAGACTGGGTTGGAGAATATTGTACGGTTCACACTTTTCTACAACAACATGGCATCTCTCATTGAATATCATGTCCTCACATCCATAAGCAGAATGGGTCTGCTGAACCGTACAATATTCTATGAGAGATGCCATGTTGTTGTAGAAACTGGTCTTACCATGCTTGCCCACGCATCTATGCCACTTCGGTTTTGGGATGATGCTTTCACCACAGCTGTTTATCTTATCAATCAGCTTCCTACTTTGGTCCTTGGCAATATATCTCCATGGGAAAAACTTTTCCATAAGAAACCTGATTATTCTTTACTGCGGGTTTTTGCCTGTGAATGTTGTCCCTATCTTCGTCCATATAACACTCATAAGTTACAACTTTGTTCCAAGTCCTGTGTATTTCTTGATTACAGCACATCTCATAAGGGATATCGTTATTTAGATCTCCATACTGGCCAAATATGTAATTCACGCCATGTTATATTTAACAAGTTACTTTTTCCATTCTTTCAGATGTCCCGACCAGTTTCAACCAGTATATCATCTTCACCTATATCACTTATGATGCCTGCAGATCTCCTCCAAGCCTCTTCCATGCATTCTCGTCACTGTCCTCGATTGGGTTCATATTCAGTTAATCAGTTTGGCTCTTCTGCAGCATAATCGAGTCCAGCCCTACTGCGTTGTTCCTCATGAGCCTCCCTTGAACTGCATCATCTTGATTCCAATGCTGGGCCCTGCTCCTCTCAGCCTGTTACTTCGGCTACTGCTGCTTCAAGTTTGAGCCCACTCATTCAGCAGCCCAATAAACCTGTTGTGAATCACCATTTTCCTTTCTGTAGTCCAACAGAATGTGATGCTATTAACTCTCATCCAATGATAACTTGCAATAAAGACGGTACGAGAAAATCATGAGTTCTCTATGCAACTCAACATCCTCTTCCTTCAGTACTCCTGGCCTATTCTGATCATTCTACAGAACCAAGTTGTTTTACACAAGCTAACAGGGATCAGGGATGGCTTCACACTATGGCTGATGAGTATAATGCCTTAATCAGAAATGGCACTTGGTCTCTTGTAACATACTCATCTAACATGAATCTCATAGGATGCAAATGGGTTTTTCGCATTGTTTGGTTGCTAAAGGCTTCAATCAGGCACCTGGTATTGATTATCGCGAAACCTTTAGTCCGATGATTAAACCAGTTACTATACGCTTAGTCCTTTCTCTTGCTATTTCAAAGGGGTGGCTGATTCGCAATTGGATGTTTCCAATGCTTTTCATGGCACTCTGGATGTTGATGTCTACATGAACCAGCCACCAGGATTTAATCTTCATTTCCCTCATCATTTTTGTAAGCTTTGAAAGGCTCTATATGGCCTCAAGCAGGCTCCTTGTGCGTGGTATCATCAATGTAGTTCATTCCTCTTTGAACTAAGGTTTTGTAAATCTGACCCATCTCTATTCATTTACAAGCAATCATCTGACATTATTTTTATGCTTATATATGTTGATATCCTCATCACTGGAACTAATTCATCTCTCATTTCTTATCTCATCACTCATCTCCACTGTGAGTTTGCTCCATAAGTTTTGGGTGATATACATATGTTCCTTGGAGTGGAAGCTACTCGAACTCAATCAGGTCTTTTTCTCAATCACTCAAAGTATGTTCTAGATCTCCTTAAACGTACTGATATAGTTGGGGATAAGCCTTGCCCCACTTCAATGGTCTCTGGTCAACAGCTCTCCACCAATGGATCTCCTTTGTCTGATGCTACCCTTTATAGGAGTGCTGTTGGGACTTTACAATACCTATCTTTAATTCGTCCCGATAATGGGTTTTCTGTAAACAAAGTATCACAATTCATGCATCAACCTACATATATCCATTGGACTGCAGTCAAACGAATCCTAAGATTATCTCAAGCATACGATTGACTTTGGTATCCTCTTAAGACTTCCTTCTCTTCATTTACAATGTTACTCTGATGCTGATTGGGCGGGCAATCCTGATGATCGTACATCTGCTGGTGGTTATCGTATCTATCTTGAGCCTAATATCATTTCTTGGAGTTGCCGTAAACAACGATCTGTAGCTCAATCGAGAGCATGGAGGCGGAATACAAAACTTTAGCTAATGCTCTGCAGATGGGGCCTCTTGGCTACAGACCCTTCTTAATGAGCTTGGAATCTTTCTAAATCACACAGCTATTCTCTGTTGTGATAAAATTGGGGCTACTTATTTAGCATCCAATCCTATATTCCCTGCTAGAACTAAACACGTGGAGATAGACTATCATTTTGTTCGGGATCGTGTTGTTCGCAAGCTATTGGATGTTCGATTTTGCTCTTGTACTGATCAACTTGCTGATATCTTTACTACTAACTTATCTAATAAACGATTTGTTCATCTCAGAACCAAGCTCACGGTTTAGAGACCGCTTCACTTGCGGGGGAGTGATAAGGATGCTCTCCAACTACAGGCTATTGCACATCATGGAGTATTCCTATAATCAAGGATCTACAATTTCTCTCACATATCACTTGTAACTCATAAAAGTTTCAAATTCTTTTGTAATTCAAAATTTGTAACAAACCCAGGTTAAGATAAGTGTTGCAACTTTCAGATTTATAACTACTAACATCTTTTTTCACTTAAAGATAAGTGAAGAAGGCATTCAAGAATTGTGTGCTTACACTTCTTAATCTGGGAAAACAGGAAAAGCACTGGGGTGAGGATGTTTGAATTGGGGTAGGGGTGTCAATTGGTTCGGTTTAAACCAAAAACCGATTAAACCAAACCAGAAAAAATCGGTTTGGTTTGTTGTTTTTCCTCCCCAATCCAGTTCGGTTATGGTAAAAAACGAAAAAATGAATTAATTTTGTTCAGTTTCGGTTAAACTGAACCTTGCAGAATTAGACCAAATATATGTAAACCGAAAACCGAATCGAACTAGACCAAATACACATACATACACTAAACCCTAAACCAAGTTATATAAATATGGAGATTAGAGAACCTTTCAGGATGGTTTAGGGTTAACCGGACTCAATCGATCTGTTTTTCGTTTTAATATAATCAGGTTTTACTTCAGTTCAGTTCGGTTTGGTCTTGGTTTGATCACTAAATCGAATCAAAACTGTTAGATATAATGGGTTATTCATAATTTACGAGATTAAAAATTGGTATTATAGTAATAGTTTGTTTTATTCTTTAGGTATAAAACCCCAACTTATGTAAGCCAATATTATTGAATATAATTTTTTATTCTCTTCTTTCTAATTCTAATTTGGTATCAAAGCTTAACCCTAACCCTAACAGCCGTCCACCACCAACCACCAACCACCAACCACCAACACCGTCCAGCCACCAGCCGCAATCCTCCTTCGTGTGTGTGCCACCAGCCCTAGATCTCTTCGGGCTGAATAGATCTAGGGTTTTACCCCTTTTGTGGATTGCCGTGGTTTGAAGAACCACAATTTGGTCACTTTGGTGACTTGTCGATGATCTATAAGATTTTTTGTGACCTTTTCCTCTTTTTTGTTCTCTCAATCGGATTGCTTGGATTCTTCATGGCAAAATCTTCAGGTGCTCGATCTGATTTGGCACCACCCGTGTCTAGTGGGAGAGTGATGAGTGTTCTACTTAATGGACGCAACTTTGCTGCATGGTCTCGGTCTTTGAAATTGTTTATTGGTGGCCGTGGCAAGTCTTCTTGGCTTTTGAGAAAAGCTACACACGTTCAGCTAATAATGATCCCATGGCAGATCAATGAGGCATTGACAATTACTTGATCTTGAGTTGGATGTACGAATCTATGGAGCCGCATATTTTTAATATGCTCATGTATCATAAGACCGTTGACAGTCTTTGGACAGCCTTGATTGCAATGTATGCCCATTCACGGAATGAGGCTCGCTATTTTGAGTTGTTTCAGGAGGTGGCTCGTGCCACTAAGGAGAGCCTTGGTTTGACTGTTTCTCAATTTTTTGGGTATCTTCAGACTCGTTGGGATGAAATGGCTTTGTACGATTCGGTCAGTGACTATGGGACGATGGCGTCCGTGGAGGTCAAGAAGTTGGACCGCCTCCACACTTGCGCTTTTCTTATGGGGCTTAAGCCCGAGTTTGAGCATCTCCGCTCCCAGATACTCAACTTGACTCCGGTGCAATCATTGATGAATGTTTTTACTATGGTTGACCAGGAGGAGCGTAGGCACCTCAGTTCTACTCCTACAGCCCTTCCTACCTCTGGAGGAGTTTTTGATTAGATGACTTTTGCTGCCTCTGCTGGTTCATCAAGTGTTCGGCCTTCTGTGGGAAAAAAGGTCTGTCATCATTGCGGTAACACTGGGCACATAAAGGAGACATGTTGGAAGCTTTACCCTGAGTTGAGAGCATAATTTTGAAAGAAGGCGGGGGCC
>JAUPMG010247940.1:12217-22645 GCA_031762675.1 Pachysandra terminalis
GCCCTCCCTCATAGAGCTGCAACAGTTGTCGAGACTTCAGAACCTCCTACTTCTCTTTCTGCTCAAGTGGCAGAACTTCAAGCTTAGATGACCTCGATGATATCTCCGTGATCCATTCTGGCTCTAGCGCCTCCGCCTCCTATACCCTCGCTTGTCTCCACTACTACTCTATCATCAGGTATCCCCACTATTTTTCATGTTCGCTCTGAGTCTCTTTCATGGGTTCTAGACTCCAGTGTGAATGATCATATGGCGGGTGAGTAGTCATTTTTTTCCTCACCTTTGACTCCTGCTCATACATCTGTTCGTTTAGCTAATGACTCTGTTACTACTATTAGTATTAAGGGGGGAGATCAAACTCTCGCCTGATATTACTCTTTCCCCTATTTTTCATGTCCCCGAATTTGCTTTTAATCTCTTATCTGTTAGTCATCTTGCCAAATCCTTTTATTGTGCTGTTATTTTCTTATCTGATCGTTGTTCCTTACAGGACCGGATTTCGAAGAGGATTTTTGGTAGGGGATATAAGCGTGATGGGCTATACTACTTTGGGGACCCACCACCTTCCCAACCTCTTGATCATGCTTTGCAAGCAGCTACAACGAGTTTGTTTGATTTTCCTGTTTCTGTTTCTGCTAGAGCTTCATTTGTGGCATGCCCGTTTAGGCCATGTCAATTTTTAGTACTTGTGTTTGATATTTCCTATTTTTTCTATTGCTTGCAAACAATTTCAATTTAAATGTCATGTGTGTGAACTTTCAAAACGTTGTCCAAAGCCTTATATTTTCCGTATGCATCATACTTCTGCAATATTTGATTTAATTTATTCTGATGTCTGGGGGCCTTCCCTAGTCTGCTAGGTCTGGCCATAGGTATTATATCACCTTTATCGATGATTTTTCCAGGTGCACTTGGGTTTACTTAAGAAAAAATCTGATATGTTTGATATCCTTTGTCAATTCCTTACAATGATTAAAACTTAGTTTCTACTATAGTTCGGGACCTTCGGACTGATAATGTGGGGGAACACATTACAAATGATTTAGTGGCTCATTTGTCCAAACTTGGGATTCTTCAACAACTTACTTGCCCTTGTACCCCTAAGCAAAATGAGGTAGTTGAACGCAAAAATCATCACCTTATGGAGGTTACCCATTGTCTTCTTCGAGGGATGTCTGTCCCCAAGTCTTTTGGCATATAGCTATCCTTACAGCCACCTACTTAATTAATCGGGTTCTTAGCAAATTCTTGGGAGGGGCTTCCCCTTTTAGTATTCTTCAGCCCGATAAACCCATTTTTCCTATTCCCCCTAGGTTTTTGGGTGAGTCTGTGTTGTTCAGGATGTGTCCTTACAAACCCATTTTTCCTATTCCCCCTAGGTTTTTGGGTAGTCTGTATTGTTCAGGATGTGTCCTTCTCGAACAAAGCTTGACGATAAATCGGTTCGGTGTGCTTTTATGGGTGATGCCTCTCAATCTAAGGGGTATCGTTGTTTTGATCCTTCCTCGGGGGGTATGATGAACTCTGTGGATGTAACTACTTGGGAAAATACTCCTTTATTTACCAGTTCTGATGACACATGCAACCTACACCCTTTACCTGATGAACCTGTCCCTTTTCGTATTCCTATTTTTGATACTCCTACTGGTGCTAGTGTGTTCCTCCGACTACTTTACCCCCTGTTGCAGGTTCTCTCGTTCTCCAATATAGTCGTCGCCATCAGCCTCCCATGCCGGTCTCCGAATGAAGGTACTCTCTCTCCTTCTCCTCCCTTGTCTCGACGGTACCCTCTCCGGGACTGTCATCCTCCTGCTCGTCTTAATTTATCGTGTAGCACTAACCATCCTATTAAACGTCATACGTCGTATAGTGTTTTGTCTGATTCTTTTCAGGGTTTTCTTAGGGAGGTTGATTCCACTTCCGTTCCGAGGTTTGTCGGGGAGGCTCTTGTAAGTCTAGAATGGACTGCCACTATGCAGGAGGAAATGGGGGCCTTGTAGACCAATCATACTTGGGATTTGGTCCCTCTTCCTCGGGGGGAGAAAACAGTGGGGTGCCGATGGGTGTTTAATGTCAAACATAGTGCGAATGGGACTGTCAATCGTTATAAAGCCCGATTTGTTGCTAAGGGTTTTACTCAGGTGCCTGGCAAGGACTCTACTGCTACCTTTCTCCTGTTGCTAAACTCACCACAGTTCGGCTGTTGATCTCTCTTGCTGCTTCTCATTCTTGGTCTTTGCATCGGATGGACGTTAAGAATGCTTCTTAAATGAGGATTTGGATGAGACTTTATATGGATCCTCCTCCGAGTTTTTGGGCTGAGGGGGAGTATGCCGGCATGGTTTGTCGATTGAAGAAGTCGTTGTATGGTTTGAAACAATCCCCCAGAGCTTGGTTTACCCAATTTAGTGATTTAGTCCTCAATCTGGGTTTTTCGAGATGCCATAATGATCATACCTGTTTTTTTCAGCGCAATTCTGTAGGACAGTGTGTGATGTTATCTATTTATGTTGATATTATCTTAACTGGAGATGATGACTTGGGGATTGCCCAAGTTAAGAGGGATCTTTGCTCTGCCTTTGACATCAAAGATTTGGGGGGTTTAAAGTTTTTTCTGGGTAATAGGTTGCACGATCGTAAGCATGGAATTTCCCTCTCTCAACAAAAGTATGCCTTAGATTTATTGAGTGGTACTGGGATGACAGGATGTAGACCCGCATCTGCTCATTTGGATCCAAATATCAAGCTGTCAGCGGAGTCTGGTGATCGTTTGCCTGATCTGTGTGCTTATCAGCGATTGGTTAGGAGGCTCATCTACCTAACCAAGGCTCGGCCAGATTTAGCATTTGCTGTTAGCTTGGTGAGTCAGTTTATGCATGCTCCCCAGACCACTCGTATGGATGCAGTCTACGACATTTTGAGATACCTGAAGTCTTGTCTTGGTCTTGGTCTGTTTGACGACTCGAACATTTCTCGTGATATCTCATGTTTCACTGATGTGGACTATGCTGGGTCCAAAACCGATAGGAGATCTACCTCTGGGATTTGCTCCTTTAATGAAAATCATCTTCTTTCTTGGAAAAGTACGAAGCAGTTAGTGGTTTCCCGATCCTCTGTAGAGGCCGAGTATAGGGCTATGGTCCAAGGCACTTGTGAGATCCTATGGCTTCACTCTATTCTCAGGGAACTAGGTTTTCCAGCTCGGTTACCTTAGACACTGTATTGTGATAACAAGTCAGCGATTATGCTAGCTTCTGATTCTGTTCTGCACGAGAGGACTAAACATAGAGATTGATATTCACTTCATTCGAGAGAAAGTTAGATCCGGTGTTATATTTTCCAAGTTTATACCTTCATCTGAACAGACTGCAGATGTTTTCACAAAACCTGTGGGTCCTTCTCTCCTTAGGACTTCACTTCACAAGCTGGGCATGTTTGATATCTTTTGCTCCAGCTTGAGGGGGAGTGTTAGATATAATGGGTTATTCATAATTTACAAGATTAAGAAAGGGTATTATAGTAATAGTTTGTTTTATTCTTTGGGTATAAAACCCCAACTTATGTAAGCTAATATTATTGCATATAATTTTTTCTTCTCTTCTCTCATTCTAATTAAAACTACCGTATTACACCCCTAATTGAGGACACTATCCATGTCTGAAGATGATAGATCCTTTCAGGATGATATTTCCTAACAGGCACGAGGAACATGGTTTTAAAACTCAATTCATTGCGGGTATCGTTCTTGGATGAAATCGATACCTATTGGCGATACGATATAGGTATTGGGTTTTGATGGAAGTGAGCGAAACTCAGATTTTTAATTTTTTTTTTAAATAAAATTCCCAAGAAACGTAAAACATCAAAAATTATTTAAACTTCATTTCCACAAAGAAAGTGATAAAAAAGAAAAAAAAACACTATAATATTACTAAATACTAAGATTAAGCATGTAATGCTTATTACGCTGTTTCGAATTGATAAAAGCAATAAATTACACACAATTAACAGAGTGAATTGCTTTGAGATCTTGTTTCTTTGTGTTCTAGTGTTTAGAGGCTATCTCTTAACCTTGGTGGATGGATGCTATTTGTAAAGAGTTGAAAGCACTTAGAAACAATTCCTGGGTGTTAGTGGACCTGCCTAATGGGAAGCAACCAGTGAGGTCCAAATGGTTGTATACAGTGAAGTGTAATGCTGGTGTGTCGGTTGAAAGGTATAAGACAATGTTGTCTGTTAAATGCTTATACCCAGAAATATGGGATTGATTATCACGTGAAGCTTGCTTCAGTTGCCAAAATGAAATGTATCAGTGTAATTCTATCTATTACAACAAACTTTTCATAGCCTTTATACCAGTTGGACGTCAAGAATGCCTTCCTCTGTGGAGATCTACACGCATATATGGAAATTCCCCCTGTATTTCACTTCTTTGATTGTGAATGGAAAGTCTGCAGATTAAAAAAGGTGTTGTATGGGTTGAGGCAATCTCCAATGGCATGGTCGGATATGCAAAGTCAGACAGATCTCCAATTATATTTCATGCATACTCAAGAGTGGCACAATAGCTGTTATAGTGTATGTTGATGACATCGTGGTTATAGGTGAAGATGCCACAAAATCCGGCAACTTAAGGATTATATTGGGACAGTTTGAATCAAAGATCTAGTAGTTTTTAATTATTATTTTTATGAATTGAAGCTGCTTGGTTCAAGAAAAGGAATTAGTAGAAATAATAATAAAAAAAGTAAAAAAGTAATAAAAAGTAGACTTTTTTTAATCATTTCTTAGCTGGAAAAATAATAAAAAGTAAACAAAATATTAAGAATTAGTAAAAATATTTAAGGATGTGATGTATCCTTGTATTTGGATAGTTGAATTGTACTAAACATTTTCTTTAATGTTTTATGGAGTATTTGACTTCTATTTTCATTTCATTTTGTATTTCGTCGTTCTATGTTGATGGTATTTGGTCATTTTAGCTCAAATATGTGCAATATGCATCCATTTTTCACATGTTTTTTTTTAAAATTTTTTTTTTTATAAATATATTTTGGTTTTTTAAGTGTCTTTTACTCATTCAAATCCCCTAGAAGTTTCAAGTCAAAATTTCAATTTGTCCCATATTTTATCCAAATTACCAAATTTTCTGCCATATCAGTGAAATCTCACTGACATTTAACCGAAATTTCGCCAGACTCCCCTTGCAAAATGGTTGGTGAAATTGAAATTTAAAATGTTGATCTGAAGCTTATTTGCCAACTTTTTTTTACGACAACTGCTTGTTGATGATATGGATATCGAGTCCACTTACCAAGTACTTCTCAGTGGGGTTATAATCAGGACCAACTGCCTTAGAAGCTATTGCTCCAAGAAATTTTTATTGGTCGATACATTGGTCTGGAATAATCATCAATTGAATGCTTATCTTCATTTGGCCAGGGTTTTTGTTTCATGGGACCTCATAAATTTGCCATTCATGGATTACACCATACTGACCTTAGATGCAAGTTTAGAATACGTCTGACAAAGTGAGTGCCACTGCATGGAACTGAGATACTATGGATGCCCCAATTTTGTAGACACGATTTGGTTCACTGTCACTTTTTCCCATTCCTCTGTAGAAAGTGGGAATCCAGTGAAAACTGATTTCTCTTGCACTGCTGTTATTGTGGTTAGGCTGTACAACTTTTGGTTAGTCTTGTCACACTAGAAATGAAGTACTCAAAATGGTATGGATGATAGTGATGCATAATTTTTAAGACATTCTCTTGCTAAATAATCTCCCTTTCACTCCAAATCAGCATGAATGGAAAGATTTAAGTGAAGGATTTCTCAAAATTGGTGTTATACCACTGTGTTGCTTCATTTTCATCTTCAATTTTTTGAGCATGTTTTAATTATTTGTTTCCTGGTTACCGATGTTGAAGATGATACGGAAAAAGGCCTAATGTGGCTCAGAGGAGATACTGGGGAGCTAGGTCTTCAGTCAATGAATTTTCAAACTCTTGGTGTGGGCCCATGGATGCAGCAGAGAATTAATCCATCACTGCTAGGAAATGAAAATAGTCAGCACTTCCAAGCCACAGAAGGTGTTGCTTTACAGAATATAATTAGTGAGGATCCTTTGAAAGAACAATTAATACAGCCTTTCCAATATCTTCAGCAGTCATGCAGATCCAATCCACATTTCCAGCAGCACCAGATAATTCAACAAACACTTCCTCAGCAAATCCTGCATGCACAAACCCAAAATATGTCGGGCAACCTGCCCCGGCATCTTCTGCATCAACAATTGCTGCAGCCACTTGATAATGAGCAAAAGCAGCAGATGCAGCAACAGCAACACACTTATCAAGAGGCGTTTCAGAGTCCAAATGGTCAGCTCCAGCAGCAGCGGGAATTGGGTACACTTTTTCCAGAAGGAACTGTTAATCTTCTGAATTTCTCCAGGTATGGTCAGATGCTGAGTGAGCAGCAGCAGCAGCAGCAGCAAACCTGGGGACCAATATTTTCTTATTCACAAGTCAATACTTTTGACAGTTCGATGTCGCTCCCACCTTTTCCTGGGAAAGACACTAATATGGAGCCATACAGAGATTCTCAGAATCCTACTCTTCTGAGTACTAGTATTGATTCGTCTCCACTACTGCTCCCCACTGCAGTGCCCAAACTGAGTACTTCTTCAATTGATGTAGATGTTTCCACAATGCCATTTGGAGCTTCTGGGTTTCAGAGTTCTCTCAATGGTTGCATGGATGACTCTTCTGATTTGTTGCATGACATGGGGCAAATTGACCCACCAACCAGAACGTTTGTCAAGGTGAGTCCAGTTATTAATGCCTTTAATACTTCATCTGAACACTGTTGATTGACAATGCTATTTTGAACTTTGTTCAGGTTTACAAATCTGGGTCGGTTGGGAGGTCACTGGACATCACCAGGTTCAGCAGCTATAATGAGCTGCGTGAGGAGCTGGGTCAGATGTTTGGGATTGAGGGGCAGCTTGAAGACCCTCTAAGATCAGGCTGGCAGCTTGTATTTGTCGACAGGGAGAATGATGTTCTTCTCCTTGGAGACGACCCATGGGAGTAAGTATTCGTTATTAGTGAGAGAGAGCCTTATTTAATACATCTGTTCCATGTGGAGTCTGTTTTTTTGTTCCCATTTTCAGTCTTTCTTGGTGGTAAGCATGTCTTCTCATGGAGCTTATATGTTTGACCACTTGTGCTCAGGGCATTCGTGAATAGTGTGTGGTATATCAAGATACTTTCTCCTGAAGATGTGCAGAAATTGGGGAGCCATGGGGTTGAATCCTTAAACTCAAATGGAGGTCAGAGGCTCGAAAACTTGCATCTGGACTACCTTCAATAGGCTCACTTGAATACGGACAATGATGTAAGATGGTATGCTATACATGCTTCTCCCTCCCTCTTCTATAATATGCACACAGCTTGAAGACTGGGATTTTTGTTTATTCTTCTTTCAGTGTTTCCTGTTTGTGCAATTGATATACCTTTTAGTATGGCGTCCATTTTTCAAGTATTTATACCGTTAAATGTTACTTGAACTATATAGTTTTCTTAGTGATTATTATATTAACAGCCAACTGGTACTGGTTTAGTTTGGGTATATGGATGATACCTTTACTCCCCCGTTCTCTCTTTTGCATGATGTCGAGATAAACATAAATGTTTGTGAATGCCACTTGAGGAAAACAAATAGGAGAAGTTGTAGATTTATGATGTAACAACCTAGCTAACCTAGATTTAAGAGGATTTGAAAAGAGATTGGGAGTAGTACTAGTACCTGCAAAACAACACAAGACACGAATAGAATACATAATACAAATTTAAAGTCATTGAAATATTGTAAAAGACAATAATGGCAAGTGTGTACACTTGGGCTGTGGTTGGCCCGGTTTCTAGAAGTACTTATTGCAGCCTATAGCTTATGTAAGCACTTTTTAAAATTAAATGTGTTTGGTAGCATTTATGGGTAAGTGCTTACCCACAAGCACTAGAGGAAGGATACCCACAAGGAGAAGCTACTTAGAGCAGCTTCTCCCAAGTTCTTATGCGTTTAGCAAGTCCACAACTTTAGTAATATTTTTAAAATACCTATTTTACCTCTAAACTTTCATAAACACTTGAATAGATGTTATTTATAAACTCTAATAATATTTTTATAATACCTATTTTACCCCTAAACTTTCATAAGCACTTAAATAAATGTATTTACCAAACACTATTTTCTTCAAATAAGCAATTTATTGTTGCTGTGGATAAGTGCTCCCATTGAGCAACTTATCCAATGAGTGCAAGCCGGCCAAACGCAGCCTTACGTCATGTTTATGACAATTTTTAAAGGGTTAACCTGAGTGGCCACAACTTTAATCGGCTTCTACCTTAATAGGTAGAAGCTGGTTAAAGTTGTGGGCCCGCTTAGGATACATATCAACCTCTTGTGAGGTTCTTGTGAACCTCACAAGAGGTTCCCAGAAGATCCTCGTCCAAAACAAGTAGCATTCTCCTCAGATTACACGAGTTTCAGTGACAGTGAGTGTTGGGTTTGGCACGGTTTATGTAAGTGTTTATTTGAGCTTATGTTTTATTAAAGCATTTTTTTTTATAGATTAAAAGTGTGTTTGGTAACACTTAGGTTGCGTTTGACCCGGCTTGTGCTTTTGGATAAGCACTCATTGGATAAGTGGTTCAATGGGAGCACATATTCACAACAATAAATTATTTATTTGAAGAAAATAACATTTGGTAAAGACATTTATTTAAGTGTTTATAAATAAACTACTTATTTGAAGGAAATAGCTTTTGGTAAATACATTTATTTAAAGTGTTTATGAAAGTTTAGGGGTAAAATAAGTATTATAAAAATATTATTAAAGTTTAGAAATAACATTTATTTAAGTACTTATCAAAGTTTAAGGATAAAATAGATATTATAAAAATATTACGAAAGTTTAGAAATAGCTTCCCATATAAAAGAGAAGTTGTTTCCAACTGTTTCCCTTTATGGTTTGCCTTCCTCTATTGCTTATGGGAAAGTGCTTACCCATTAGGTGTTATCAAACACATTTTTAATTTTAAAAAATGTTTTAATTAGTTATAAACTGAAATAAGCACTTATAGAAGCTGGACCAAATGCAACCTTAATGGGAAAGTCTTTACCCATAAGCATGGCTCAGTTTACACCGAGTTTCAGCGGCAGTGATAGTTCCTAAGGCTGCGTTTGGCTGGTTTATATAAATACTTGAACTTATAGCTTATTAAAATATTTTTTTAGATTAAAAATGTGTTTGGTAACATCTAATTGGCAAGTCCTTACCCATAAGCACCTGGGAAAGGCTAGCCATAAGGACAAGCTACTTAGAGCACTGGCCAAGGGAGGGCTACCAATAAGGAGAAGCCACTTAGAGCACTTGCCAAGGGAAGGCTACCTATAAGTACAAGCTACTTAGCGCAGCTTCTCCTTATCACTCATGCGGTCATGCGGAAAGCAGTTCTCCAAGTTTTAACTTTTCTTGTTTTTTTTTAAAATTAATGACAATTTTGCCCATAGCCTCTTTCATGATTTCCTAAAATTTTATCCTTTTAGGTCACGTAATTCCTCTCTCTCTCGTTTTCACCTCGTCGTTAAAGGATTCGGAGAAGAATACATGGGGTTACATGGGTTTTTTGTTCGTTGAGAAAGAAAATAATCGACTAATTTAAAAGTGTACAAAGAAATAAAAAAAAAATAATTTAAATTTAACTAAAATTAATTATCTCTTTCCAAGTGATGACTAGATACTTTTTCATTGGAGGAAAAAATGCAACAAAGGACTACAGGGTTTAGGTGCTACAGAGGATCCGCTCATGGGACTTTGTGGTGTGTATGGATGTAGGTGGTGTCTTATTGGCTCACGTCACCCAACTTTATAAATACAAATAAATAAATAAACTGTTCTAGATATTTTTGCTTTTATTTTCACGTGCGGTGGGCCATTAGAGTGCAGCACACATGGACGGCACTCTATTGGTCACCCGCACATGTGAAGGAAAGAAAAAAAAAATTTAATTTTCTTTTGTCTATACATGAAATTCGATGACGTGAGCCAATAGAATGTTGCCCGTGTTGGATGATATGAGTTTCCGTTCTGAATGCTCTATCAAGTTGGTTCTCAGGAAAAACTGGGGAATCACAATGGATTGCTTAAGTCCCAGACTCCTAGACAGAACTTCCCTTAATAAAAACGCTCCTAAAACCTAACCTTAAGTTCTAATAACTGGGTTGAAAACAAGATGATGAAAACGGGTTTAACTGGCTATGCAAAAATTATAATAAAATAAATAATACTTATCTGATTTGATGAACCGAGGCGTGACGATGTCACTGTCCTTGAAACCAAATTCGCCCCCTTTTGGATCGTAT
>JAUPMG010247956.1:0-22640 GCA_031762675.1 Pachysandra terminalis
CCTGCTGCCACCCCCTGCCAAATGGCATCTTAAATCCAGGCAAAAGGTTGCTGCACGGCCTCAAAAATCCTTCAGTTCTGCTCCCGCCAACTAACCCACAGATGTTGCCCCCCCCCCCCCCTCTCCTCTTTCTTCCTATCTAACTCTTCTATTAACCTAAGCACATCTTTCAACTTCTCCCCCACCCTTCCAAAGACCAGTTTATTCCAATTCCTCAAAGCACCCTTCAATGCTTTTATTTTCTGCAAAACACAAAGCATGGTGCACCACTTTGAAATTCAACCAGCATTCCTACCACAAAAGGAAGAAATTTAGCATCCTCCAGCCATATGTTCTCAAACCTGAATAGGTCACTCCTAAAATCATCCCAACACTCCAAAGCTATGCCATATGATCAGACACTGGGAGAGGGAGTGAAAAAGCCTGAATAAGGGAGAATGTGAGCAGCCATCCTTAAGAGACCAGAAACCTGTCAAGTTGGATTGAGATGTTGGTCACGGTTATTTGACCATGTGAAGTTCAACCCCCGCTGCAAAACATTCACAAACTCATTATCATTAATAAGGTCGGAAAATTCCTTCATATTGCTTGATAAATAAAAACATCTAGATCTTTCAGAGCAAAATCTGACTATGTTAAAATTTTCCACCCCACCCCCACCCTAATGCACCATGGCAATGGCCACATGCTCTTTACTCTCTCCAGCTCTCTCCAAACCCTATGAAGGTTCTCCTTATCAGTCGGCCCATATACTCCTACAAACACCCAACTCTCATTGGAAACAATGTCTCTAAACAAAATGGACACTGAAAAATCCATCCAACCTTTTATCCACAGCCACAACCAAATCCTTTCTCCATCCCACAAGGATAGCCCCTGATGCACCAACTGCTGGTCTTGCATATCAGTCCCCCTCCTTCCCTACCCAAATACTTGAAAGAATCCTGTTATCTAACTTTTCAATTTTAGTTTCCTGAAGAATAATGATACCTCGTTTCCAAACACCTAAAGCAACTTTGACTGAAGCCCTTTTCGTCTGGGGCATTGAGACTGCTGGCATTCCAAGAGATGATTTTAACATAAATTGCCCCATTTAAACATACCTTTTCTTTTCTCATCCCTTTTCTTGGGCTGTTTGTTTAATGGCGCCCTCCCCTTCCCCTTCCCCTCCCCCTCCCCTCCCCCCAATCTCTCCATCTTCTCCACCTCCTCCTTCTGATCCTAGCTTCCGGCCAGGAGTGGTTCCTCAGATTCCGATCTCTTCCTCTCCCTCGAAGGGTCGTTCTTGGAGCCAGCTCTTCTCGCGGAATGAGAGCAGAGCTCGCATGGTGTATCACCCTCCATCTATGGTTGATGGAGATCTTATTGCTGAACCTCCTGATGAGGTCTTTGAACAAGGAGATAACAGATGGAATGGTTGTCTTGTGGGCCATTTCTTGGAGAAGAGATTACCATATACATTGGTGAAACATGTTACTGAGAAACTATGGGGAAGGAAGGGATTGATCGATCTCACTTGCTTGAACAATGGATTCTATCTCTTCAGATTTGGATCAATGGAGATGGAGGACACTATCCTGGATGAAGGACCATGGTATATGGCAGGAAAGCTTCTGATTCTTAGAGAATGGAAGCCAGATCTTGGTCTTTCTAAGGATAGTATTGAGACAGTACTGATTTGGGTGAAATTCCTTGAAGTTCCTCTCAGATTATGAATGGTTTCAGGTCTCAGCTATGTGGCAAGCATACTAGGCAAGCCACTATTCATGGACAAGCCTACGGAGATGGGAACTCGACTCCTCTATGCGAGAATCTGCATTGAGGTCAATGCTGAGAAGGAACTGCCTATGATGGTGAGAGCTAGAAATGATAACCAATTGTATGAAATTGAAGTGGAATATCAATAGAAGCCGAGCAGATGCCAGACTTGTAAATGCTTTGGGCATAGTGACTTGGAATGTAGTAAGACTAAGAAGATGTGGAGGCCTACTGGTAAAATGATTCCAGATATTTGGATCAAAAGTGAAGAGATCAAGATGAATGGAGAACAAAACTTGATTAATGACACCCCTGGAGTGTTTGAGAAATCCTCTAAGAGAGGTAGTGAGAGCAAAGACAAGTCAGGTGAATCTACAAGTACTGCTAATGGTAATGAGACTTTACTGATAAGTAATTCATTTAGCTGTCTAGCTGAGGTCAATGAGAAGACAAATGAGGTGAATGAAGCAGAGGCAGAGGAGGAAATGGTGATTGTGGAGCAGTCTAAATCAACACTTGAGCCCACACAATTAAAGGAGAGAGGTAATAATGAAATGCTGAATCTGGAAAATGTGGAGGAATTTCAGAATATTAAGAAGAAGAAAAAGAAAGGTCAGACAAGTGTGGACAAGGACAATGGGATGGTACCCAACGAGAAAGTGGCCATGGCTACGAGAGGCTCCTTGAGAAAACTTTCTAAATGATCTCATAGGGGACATGGAATGTGAGAGGACTGAATAACCCTCTCAAGCAAAAGGAAGTGAAAAATTTGATTACAATGAAGAAGCTTTCTATAATTAGTTTGGTTGAAACCAAGGTGAGGAGTAGAAATGCTAGCAATATCTTACATGCCTTGGCCCCTGATTGGGAATGGAAATGTAACTATGAGGAGTCTATTCATGGGCGGATATGGATTCAATGGGACCCAGATGTGGTGCACATTAGAGCGAACCAACTTTCTGAACAATTCATACATACTGAAGTTAGCTGTCTGGACCATACTGTGTTCTTTGCAACCTTCATTTGTGGAGCTAATGAGCATAGTGAAAGGAGAAGACTGTGGAGAGATTTACAACAGCAATATACAAACAGTGCCTGAATCCTTATTGGAGATTTCAATGTTGTTAGAGGTCCTGAAGAGAAAATGGGGGGGAGACCTATAAATTTGGGTGCTGTTAAGGAGTTCAATAAATTTATTGATGATTTGGAACTCTTTGACATTAGAAGTAAAGGTTGTTTTTTACTTGGTCAAATTAATCTCCTGGTTTTGAGTGCATTACATCACGGTTGGATCGTGCGTTGGTTAACTTAGAGCGGATGAACAGATTCTCTGCTGTTGAGGTAAAACTACTTTGTCCTGGTATTTTGGATCATTCACCAGCAATCATTACTATGAATGCTGACTATCGAAAGACTAATGTTCCCTTCAAATTCTTCAATTTTGGGTGGAGCAACAGGGTTCTTTTGAGCTGGTTAAGGAAGCTTGGGCTAAGCAGTTCTATGGTACCCCGATGTATATTCTTGTTTATAAGTTGAAAAACTTGAAGAAGCTCTTAAAGAACTGGAGTAAGCGAAAATTTTCTGATATTGAAAGAAGAGTGGAAGCCATTAAAAGTGAATTAGACAAGACATAAGCTGAGATCCTGAGCAATCGCAGTAATACAATACTTGTGGAAACAGAGAAGAAACTTATCTTGGAATATAAGGAGATGATGAGCAAGGTGGAGGCTACTTATAAGCAGAAATCTAGGAATCAATGGCTGAAACTGGGAGACAGCAATTCGAGTTTTTTCTTCAATACCATGGTGAAACATAGAGCTGGAAATAAGATCATCAGTATTAATGATAGCGATGGTATTTACAGAGTGGAGAGGAAGCAAACTGCTGAAGTACTGATACAGCATTTTCAGAATTCTTTGGGTGAGCCTCAAACATTCACAAAGCCTAGTAATTGGGATCACATATTGGGTAATGGAATAGCTTTGGAGGATGCTACTGAGCTGTGTAAAGAGGTATCTCAGGAGGAGATTAAAGATTGTCTCTTCTCTATGCCTGATGGTAAGGCCCCGGGACCTAATGGTTATACTTCATTATTTTTTAAAGCTACTTGGGATATTGTGGGGAGTGATTTTACTTCAGCCATTATGAACTTCTTCTCACAAGGAAAAATGCTGAAGCAAATTAATCATACAATTCTCACTCTTGCACCTAAAAGGAAGAATGCTAATGAGATTACTGAATTTCGTCCGATTGCTTGCTGTAATGTGATCTACAAATGTATCTCTAAGATTTTCACTAATAGAATCAAACCATTGCTGAACCAACTGATTGGAGATTATCAGTCTGCCTTCATCCCTGGAAGGAGAATTTCAGACAACATAAGTCTTGCGCATGAGTTACTTCATGATTATCATCTGAACAAAGGACCTCAGAGATGTGCTATGAAGATTGATATAAAAGGAGCATATGATTCTGTTGGATGGGACTTCATATATGAAATGCTTAATGCTTGGGGATTTCCTAGGAAATTTACTGATTTGATTATCGTGTGTGTTACCTCTACTTCATTCTCCATCTCTCTTAATGGAGGTCTTGTGGGATTCTTCAAAGGCAAGAAAGGATTGAGACAGGGTGACCTAATGTCACCTTATCTATTTGTGATGGTAATGGAAGTGTTGGCCAGGAAAATGAAGGCTACTGATGTGGAGTCTTGTTTCAATCATCACCCCAGATGTAAGGAGGAAGATATCACTCACTTGTGCTTTGCGGATGACATGTTTGTCTTCTGAAGTGGGGACCAAAATTCAATTGAAGCTACTTGGAGAGATTTTGAATGGATTGAAGCTACTGCGGGGATAAGAATAAATAAAAGGAAGAGTAGTATCTTCATTGCTGGTATTGATGAGGATTTGAAAGAAGGGGTTGCTCAGGCTATGCAATTGCAGTTGGGTACTCTGTCAGCTACTTATTTGGGGGTTCCTCTTATCTCCAAGAGATTAAGTTGCAAGGATTGCTATCCTATCATACAAAGGACCAAAAATAGAGCTAGCTGTTGGAAACGAAGAAGGTTCTCTTATGCTGGGAAAATACAACTGATAAGAAGTGTGCTTATGAGCATTTCTTCTTTTTGGATGACCAAGTTTATTCTTCCCAAGAAGGTGATTAGAGAAATAAATAGAATACGTACTGATTTCTTATGGAATGGAGAGGAAGGTAGGCACAAGATTCATCTGGTAGACTGCAGAACTGTGTACACCCAAGAGTGAAGGAGGATTAGGATTTTGTAATCTTGAAGAATGGAACAGGGCAGCTATCATGAGGTACATATAGCTGTTGGTTTCTGATGATCAGGGCATCTGCGCAAGATGGACAAGGAGATTCCTCATTAAGTTTAGAATTTTTTGGAGTATTAAATGTCCAATATCCTGTTCATGGGCATGGAGGAAAATTTTATTGCTGAGAAAGGATGCTAGTAACCTCTTGCTCAATCATATTGTTGATGGAAAGAATACCTACCTATGGTGGGACTATTGGCATCCAAAAGGACCCCTTCACTCTTTTGTGACAAACAGAACCATATACCAAGAGCGTGTGAGCAGAGATGACAAAGCGAGTTGTACAATCCAAAATGGTATGTGGTATGCTCCTCCTTCGGAAGACCTTGGACTGAGGGATATTTGGGCTGACATTCACAGTATTCAGATTCATAATTACTTGATCAAGGACAGAGTTATATGGACCCCAGGAAGACTTGGTAAATTCACCATAAAGGATACTTATTTGGCCTTAAAAATAAGAGGTAGTAGGGTCAACTTGGGACAAACTCATCTGGTTTAAGCACCACAGTCCTAGACAAGCTTTTATCTGTTGGCTTGCTATCAAGATGAGGTTGCTGACTCAAGACAGGTTGATCTCTTTTGGAGTTCTCCAAAATGGTGGGTGTGTTTTATGCAGAGGTATGGCTGACTCCCACATACATCTATTCTTTGAATGCAGCTACTCAAAGAGGATATGGTCTGAAGTTAATAAACTTGCCTGTATCTCTCCACCTGACAAACAATGGCCTGAGCTTGTGACATGATGTGCAAAAGCTTATGCTGGGTTAAAATTTGCTGACATTATTAGAAAGCTTGCTTTCTCATCTATGGTTTATAATCTGTGGAGAGAGAGGAATGCTCGGCTATTCAGTAACAAATACAGAGCTGAAGAGTATGTAATGGATCAAATTAGAAGGGAGGTGACTGATAAAGCTAAGATTGCTTTTGATAAGATTATGAACAATCAGTTGAACAGAGACATTTGTAGCAACTGGGGAATAACAGCAATCTTCAGACATGAAAGATTTGTGAATATATGCTGGAATGCTCCTTTAAATGACTGCTATATGTTGAATTGTGACAGATCATTCCCCTGTAATAGAGGTGGTTCAGGTGGCCTTTTGAGGAATTTTGAAGGAGAATGTCAATTGGCATTTGTGATTGCTAAGGAACCTTCTTCGGTGCTATACCATGAGTTAGAGGCTATTAGAATTGGTCTTAAACAGGCTTTGGACTGCGGCATAAGCAAACTAATGGTGGCAACAGACTCTCTTGGAGCTAAGAACCTATTGAATGAACAGCAAACCAGAATACCTTGGAAGTACAGTTATATAGTTCAGGAAATCAGAATCTTGATTGGGCGATTCAGATCTTGTGTGATTGAGCATGTTTACAGGGAGGGAAATGCTGCTGCTGATTGGCTTGCTGCTCATGCGACTATCTTGAATAACCTGATCATATATTCAAGTGAGAATTTTCCCTATGGGCTGAAGGAGATCCTTTGCAAAGATATTCGAGGTGTGCACAACCCTCGTAGTATGGGTATCTAGTGAGAGCTGAATCTATTGAATCATTGACTCTATAGAATAGTTTAGATGTTGTGTAATGCATTTCAGTGTTCTCACTGGTGCAAGTTAGGCTGATATTCAGCATCCTCTGTAAACTTCATTTCTTCACTTGGAATAAATTACTTACAATTCCAAAAAATAAAAAAAGGTCTCCCCTAAACCTTCACCAGCCATATTCCAACAACCTTGGAATCCCCTTCTCATTTTCTCGCACTTTTTTTGTTCTGCTCTATGTCTTTTCTCTATTGCCGATATCCTACTCAATGCCTCAGCCACAATAATGTATAGGAAAGATGATAATGGATCACCTTCTCATATACTTCTGGATCACCCAAAGAACTCAAAAGACACCTCATTCACTAGGATAGAGAAAGAAACCAATGATATACATGTCCTAATCCACTTCCTCCACTTAAACCCAAACTGGTTATTAGGTGAATTTATCAACTCCTCTTCGATTCAAAAGTTATTTTGGTGGAGATTTGACAACATTTGATGTGTACTTAGTCAAAAAATTTCAAAAATAAGTGAAGGTTACTTTTTGCTTTCTTACGTTTATTTACACTAAATAAATTGCATGAGTAGATCAATTGGTATGCATTTCATTATAAATTTGAATTTAAGAGTTAAAACCTTCGTAAGTTTGGGAAACCAATTTTTTTGGTTTCCAAAATATGTAATGTTTGATTCCCTAGTAATCATATGTATATAATGGCGAGTTGGTTTACGTATTAAAAAAAGTTATTTTTTGGACTCAAAAATTATTATATTATTTATTTATATAAATTAATTAAAAATATATATTTAAAAAACTGCCAACGTTGTTGTTTATTGCTATATCTTTTGGGAATTGTCGGTCCCAAGCCCGGGTAAAGGAGGAGGGTTGTGTCCAGTTGGCAGCCAGCATAAAACTTTTGCTAATCTCTTAGCCATGAATCTTAAACCATCATATTCTCGATCTTATGCTATGGCGTTCTCCGGAAACGACGCGCTGCAACGGAACCCGGTTACAGTGATAATTGAGAAAGAGCTAGTTAGGGTTTCCTTAAATGACGTGTTGCGCTCAGTTGCAGTGGTAAGTAGGCAAGGGTTCTCGTATCAAAGTGGACGGATACAAGTAAAGATGCTAGTCCAAGAGAGTAGGATTCTTCCAACTACTTGGAATGTAAACGTTAGAGTCTAAGTCACCAGAATGCCGAGCGGGTGCAAGAGCGAGAACGCGAGAGCGCCAACTTGAAAATAACCTATGGTCAAAAGCGCCAAACTTTTTCCTTCTTAGAAGAAATGAGTCAAGAACTTGTAGGGATTGCAAAGTCATTCCAGGAGAAGTCTTGCTACACAACATAGATTGATGGTGATGGACGTTTGTATTAGGAGTTGAAAGAAAAGAAAACACATTAAAAATGATCCAAAAATAAAATGGTGGAACCAAGAAGGAGACAAATTAAAGATTTTTAAAGATAAACTAACGAAAGAGAGAACATGGGATCTAAAGACAAACCTTACACAGATGTAGGACAAAATTGTCAACTGCATTAAAAGAATGGGGGTCTAAAGACAAACCTTACCATCTAATGTCCACCCGCATGCATGCACGTCGAATGCTATCCCGACTAAGAAACAGGATAATTGTGAGAAAAAGAGCTTGCACTGCATGAGACTGCACTTGAGAGGAAATAATTTCATAAGAACCGAAAGTAGAGTATAAAAATCGTATGAAACATTAGAGAAAAGTTAACAAAATAACAATGAATATATATATAACCATCAACTAGGAATCTGAAATATTTCTCCCAGATTTCTCGATGCTCATTATTTTTTTCCAATTACCCATTCTGCCATAAATTATGTTGATATATTAATCCTTTGTCACTTGAGTGAGAATACAACAAACAATAGAAACAAGAAGATGCCTAACCCCAACTAGTTAGGATAAATACAAAGCCTATTTAAATAGTTCTCTAACGCTACCACACACATTTGAATTCAATGACAAGAAAAAGAATCTACAAAAAGGAGGTTACTGAACTTTATGAATCACAACCTTGGACTGCATGAATCCTGTACAAAGCTGATATTGACCCAAAAAGAACGAGTCTCACAATGGAGTACTTGTACACTAAAAACCAACATGATAAATGACCAACAATCCAATCTGTTGATTATTTCAAAGTAATGGAGGAAAAGGAAATAGTTTAGATAATAAAAAAAAAATTAATCCAAATTACTCTCTTAAGCATAATATATAATTGGTGATAAACAAGCTGGCATAATCAACTATGGACCAAATGTTAGGCAAAAAGAACAACATCTTCATAGGATGGGTATTATTGAAATGAGTTTTGCCGAGAAGAGAACTTGAGATGGATTTGTGGGAAGACTAGGAAAGACAAGATGAGAAATGAACATATCCGCGAGTATATACACGATGCCCAAGCAAGAGATTAAAGAAAAAATCTCAACCACTTGTGAGAAGGCATTTTGTTGTTGTTAAGTTCTTGTTATGTTGTTGCTGAATATTTGCATACGAAATTTGGATCATCTATAGGTTACATTGGAATTATTTTCTTATTAAGTATTTCTTTTGCATGCCCAACTATTGGATATTTCTTCGCAATTCCTTGATGAAAACACACCTCATTCTAGATAGTTAAAAAGAAATATGTAAATAATAAGTTATATTTTGTTTAAATTATCATTTACTAGTAGGTGGTATGTGCAGCAATGCACGCACATAATTACGTAGTATAAAAATATTACGAAAAATATTTTTATAAAAATAAAGATTATGATAATTTTATGGTGCAAGTGGGATTTTATAAAGATGTTGATGGCCATTTTGGGAAAGAGTATCATGTCACCAAACAAAGATGATGCGGCATCATCTTTGCCATGTAATCACCCATGTGAGCACCTAGTTGGCATAAGTTGCACATGTGAATTTTGACAATTCTGGCTCAAACCAAAAATCTTGGCGTGTATTATTAGCAGTTTTGTCGGGTAATTGGATGGAAATAACTACATTTTGCCGAGAGTCATGGCCCAAACGTAAAGCTGTCCAAAATGGCCTGAATCAAGACTGAAATCCAAAATGGAAGAGACCCACATATCAGGGATACACCAGGCCCCGCTGTGGCTTTTAGGTCGTGGGCCAGCAAACTTTCATCTGGGGGGGCACCCATCCCAAGTTCCCACCGAGCAACACCAGGCTAGTTTCTTGCTCATTTAGAGCCTGACGAGCTCTTTTTTAGTGTATTCTGACATTCTTTGTTTAATGCACCTGTTACACCAAGACTCTGAGCCCTTGAACTTGCCAAATTAGGAAATGCTTGCTTTTGGGCATTTATGCCGAGAAAGTGGCAATTGGATCAAGAAGGCCTGGAACTGGGCACTCGACATAAGTGTCTAACATGATGTAATAGTGTCTAATAAGTGTAGTATTAAATATTGATTAAATGGTATATTATCTCATATTTACCTTGTAGAAGGAGATCTTCACCGCAGGCGAGATCCCACTTCAGGGGTTTAGTGGTCCTTAAGGTGTGATGGCCAAGAACATGGGTGTCGTCGACGGTAGGGTTGAGCCCCGACATGCCGACCAAGAATCCGACGACGAATAAATAAGTAGCCAGCGAAACAAACCATTGTGCCGAGAGATGATGTGTAACCTTAACATAACTGGTCAAAGAGGAGTCTTTACATTTATTTTGGGAGTTACAAATGAGTTGGCATGCTCTCTCCAATTAATATGGAGGTTACAAAGAAAGAATAACTCTATTCCCATTAATGAGGAAGTTACAAAAGGAATATAACTCCCTCCTTAATTAATGGGGAGGTTAGATATGCTAGTAACTCTCTCCCCATTAAAGAGAGGTTACAAGAAGGGACCATGGAGATGGTGACAAATGTCACCATCATAGAGGATGCCCATGCCTATAGAAAGCCTAACATGGCTTAGGCATGGGAGACTTTTTGGAAGAAACTTTTTGTTGGAGAATTCTTGAGCTTAAGACTTGAGACTTGAGAGCACAATACTTGGGATTTTCTCCAGAGAAATCTCTAAGGAAGAAGTTCTTTGATCGGTCAAGCCAAGGTGCTACTACTTGTTCATTGATCTCTCTACTTGTTCGTGGATCTCCCGTTACCGGTTTCTTGTCATTGCCTACCTACCACGTAAAGGTTGCAACACCGCGGTTCAGACCAACATGTGCATTTATCTTCCCTACTCAGATCGTACTTGGTCGACATGTAGATTGCTGACTCAAAAAGCACCAACAAAGGATATGGTGAACGGAATTACAAAGTCCCAAATAAACAAAAACACTCCAAAAGAGTTAGAGACGTAAGGACAGTAAACAGGTGGTACAGTTATGGTCTTGTTTTAGAAATTTTAGGAGGTTACTTCTATATTTCATTAAATACTTATAAAAGGTCCAAAAATGATCATGTAAGCATCAATGATTTTTAATACATTGTAACCTTAGTGTGGGGCCACATAAGTTAATTCTAGGCATGATTTCCAAGGCGCATTTTTCTCATTACATATAGTATAGTATAGATGTTAGAAAAATATTTGTATTTATTTTCCATACAACAATCTTAAAAAACAAATCACAAGAGAATAATTGATCATGAATCAACGTTTCCCCATCAAGAGAAAAAATAAATCATGATAATTATATTCAATTGGGCCATCTAACTGATTCCAATTTCTATTGCACACCAAAAGAAAAAGGAAAGATAATTGTTTGGAGGGAGAAAATTGAGTATAAATTAAAATTCTGAAGAGTTGTTTCTTTGTGTGAATTGAAATTTCTCATCATTAAAATCCACTAATAATTAAAGAAAAAATTATAATAGCACATATGATAAAGAATTGCTAAACTACTATAGAATTTACCGCATAATTCGAAGCATCGAATCTCCGCAGGACCCAAAAATTGAATAAAAACGGGATTAGCCTCGAACAGAACTGCGTTGCTGAGATTCAAAAAAAACCAACAACGAATCAATTCTTCTAAAAAAGAAATTGGAAAAAGTAAAAATAAGAAGTAAGAATAAGCTAAAAAGAAAAACTAACCAATCAAGCACTTTGTGAAACCAAGATAATTCTGGTCGCCATGTACGGTCGCTCGATATCGAAGAGGTTCCATTGATATCTCAAATCATTATCAAAGAGAGAAGCAATGAAATCAATACTGATTAATCGCACTCGAAAGAAGCAGCAGAAGTAAAAGGATTCGAATCGCAGAAGCTAAAAAATCTCAAGTCGTCCTATAATTCGAATCTATTTACAATTCATCTTTGTGGAGAGCAATTTTTTTTATTAGTATCGTTTTTAAGAAAATCTTTTCAAAAGAGAAGATTTAGAAACCTCTCCTTCTAAAGAGTATATTTTTAAAAAGCAATATTAGGACACGTCTTTATCTAAACTTTTTTTTTTTGGTAGAATCTTTATCTAAACTTGATTCGTATAGTTTTTAAGAAAATATTTTCAAAAGAGAAAATTTAGAAAGCTCTCCTTCTCGAAAGTATATTTTTAAAAGAAATATTGGAACACGTCTTTAGCAAAATCTGCTTTTAAAAAAGGTAAACCTCCTAACTTGAAAAGATAAATCGGTCGATGTGTGACCGATTGTAAGTCAGACGATTATACGGTTCACAATCTCGAAGGATCAATGACTGATCTAGAGAATCTGATTTTATGCGATCGATGACACTTTCATATATTAAAACAAGTGGAACAATATGTCAATATACAATTTAAAAAGGTAAACCTCCTAACTTGAAAAGACAACGCAACAGTAACAAAGAAAAAAAAGCAAAACCTCTGGCCTTTCCTTAGGCTCCGATCGCAAGACATGACTAAACTACTTCACGTTGCACGAGTCAGCATGTAAACGACTAATAGGAGGGTCTCCGTGAATCTCCAACTAGAATTCCTTCTTTACTGTATGGAGGGATCTTAGGCGAGAAACTCAGTCCAAGGCAAGAAGTAAGTGTAGTAGGATCTCTGTAGGAGCTAATAATTAACTGGTGGTCACTGGGGATCATAAACTAAGCTAGACTATGATAATCTAAGTTGAGAAGCTATGGAGCTCTTTGATTGATTTGTTGTGGATCTCTTTTATGTTCCGGCCGGTTCTCTTTTATAACCCATTATGGCAACCGTTCAGCGGTTTATGCATAATGGGCGGTTACTGCTTCTACTTGTTCACACCTGTCCCACTCTGCCTTGGAGACATGTTCCCATGTTCTGGTGATGGAAGTGAATTGGGCTTGAGCTAATTCTTCTAGGCTCGCGTCTCTGTACTGGACCTGTTCCCTTTTAAACCCTCATACTTTCAGCGCATGCGGGTTAACAACCTGCTAAGCCGGGTCGGTCTGGGGTGTCTTGGTTTGGCCTAAACATTGCCCCTTTTCTCTTGTCTCTTCAGAAGCCTGTTTTTGAATTGATAAGAGAAAATCTTAGTTTGACTTGAAAAACGGTGATCATCATTGCCGTCTTTTCATCTTTTCCTTTTCAAATTTTAAAAAAGGTTTTTACCCTTTTAATTCGTTACCTGCCTCACCCCTATCTCGCATTCTCATTGCTTTAGTTCCCTGAGAAAAAGAACACTCATGGCCTCCAATACTTCTTCTGATTCTGCTGCTTTGAGTTCGGCCGACCAGCACATTATCTTTCCTTTTGCCAACTAGTTGGCCATTGGTCCTTCCTTCGCCGAAATGATGCCTTCATTGGCTGTCGCCCTTCAACCTGTTTTCCCTAAATACTTTGTGGAAACTTTTCTTGCTGATGCTTACTTTCTTGACTGGCAAACGTGGTCGGCCGGACGTTCCCTGCGATCTTGGCCGAAGACCAATGCAGAATGGGTAGCAAGGATCGATCGCCTAACTCCTTTCTTCGCTCCTCTTTGGAAATCAACAGGTATTCTTGAACTTATTCAATATTCCAGGTTTGAACTCTCCATGGCTCATTCTATATTAGCGGATCTTGCCTGCTTTTGGTCTCGTTCTACCAACTGCTTTCATCTGCCTTGTGGGCCGATGAGCCCGACTATCCTTGATATATGTGCCCTTACTGGCCTGTCGCCGATTGGCGAATCAGTTGATGGTAACCTCCCTTCTTCGAATCTTCCCTTTGACAAATCTAACGCCTGAGTTGTGTATGGTACCTTCATGTCTTGGGAGAAGAAAAAATCTTCTACTCCTGATGTCCAGGAGCATTTCTCCTTTTTGTTAATGTTTCTTTGCAGAAGCTTATTTGTTGCCTCAGGTCAATTGACCAAAGAATACACCAAGGTGGCTCTTTCTCTGGCTGAAGGCCGAGCGCTTGCCCTGGCCCCCTTTTACCTTTCTCAGCTTTATCGCGGTTTGTTTAGCCTTGCCAGCAGAAATCTTGCTTCTGTTGGCGGTCCTTTATGGCTTTTGCAGTTCTAGGCCTGGGAGTATTTCTCGGGCTTTTTGGCTCAATTAGATATGTCTACAGTCCCTAACCTTCATTTTTGTGGCCAGCGTTGGTTGAATTCTAGCCTTTTTTCAAGTTCCTTTGAGGAATGCTTCAAGTTTTTCTTTACTCTCCCCTTTGAATACTCAAATATACTTTTTCCCCTTTCCGGTCAAATTTGGTCAGTCTGAATTCCTTAATCTTTCCCTCTTTGAGGACTCTGATGACCTCAAGGTCGTTCCTAGACGGAATTCTATTTGGGCCTTGTACCTGGTATACCGAGATCTCCATTTTGGGTCCGTAGAAGAGGGGACCCCTAACCGAAACCAAAAGTGTGGGGCAGAGATTTATCTCCCCAACTTATTATCTCGGCAGCTTGAGTTTGCCCAGGTTATCCCAGCTACTGCTCTTCTTTCATTCAACCGTCCTCCGTACCTTCGAACCATAATCTCTCAGACCGATGACGTTCATCGTCTTAATCAGCTTTTTGAAAGTTTGGTTGCTAAATTTTCCATCTCTTATTATCCCAACAGCCCCGTTTAATCCCCAGCTTTTCGCAGTTGGTGGATTAGTTATTTTTGTTCCTCCTTCGCTACTAGTTTTCTTACATACATCTCTCACGTGAGCACGCAGGCCGAGCTTCCTCTGACCATCACGAAGACAAATCCCAAGAAGAAGGGCAATGCCCCTGTCAAAGCTTCTTCTGACCAGCCAAAAAAGGTCAAGTCGGGTAATTATTCTGTTATGAAATCTATCATCCTTTTCGAGACTTATTATGGGTTTAAATGGAACCCTCTGGACTCCCACGAAACCCTTAAAGAAAAAATGGCCAATGCATTGGCCGAGAAAACAGCCGCTCATGATGAGCACTACTTGAAGTCCTGGATTTCGGCCGGATCACACTCTTTTGGAGTCTTTGAGTCTGACATGTCTCATTATTTTCCGCCACTACCTAGTCCTTTGCCGATTCCTGATTCGGCTTTGGGGATTGCCGAGCCCCTCTATCCTTATGTTGATCGGCATGACCCAGTTAGCTTTAGTGGGCTATTTGCAGCTGGTTCCCAAGCTAGTAGTGTAACTTTAGCAATGCTTCTGACCGAGGCTACCATCGGTATTCTAGCTTCTCTTTATCTTGCTTTTTTATAAATTCGTACTTCTACCTCGGTACCTTATTCTTCTCTGTTATTTACAGCTAAAGCTTTACCTTTAACTGTGGAGGGAACCTTGGTTGAAGAGGCGCGGGCCGGAGAAGACACTTCATCCTCTCTGTCTCAGATCCAGAAAAAACAGAAATCCAAATCAAAGCCTAGGACGACGCGGCAGTCTGCCCGTCATTGGGAAACGTTTTCAGACGAATGAACCCGGTTCCTTAGTTGAAATGTTAGATGAGGATTTGATAGTAGGAACCCCTGTCGAGAAAAGGAAGCTTGAAATGCCTATCGTTTCTTGCTCGGTCAAACGGTCGAAGCAGTGGGCAGGGAGGTCACCTTTGCCCAACGACGAAGGTTCTTGAGGGGATGAGATAGAGTGCCAAGAGACTCTTCCGAGAAGACCCAAACGGTCACTGGAGAGATATCAGATGATAATGGTAGCACAGGATTCTTGCCACCTCCTCATTTTGAGCCTGTTGTTGATTTCTCCCTTGCCAAGAGCCCAGATGTAAGCTTTCCTGCTCTCTCGGTGGATTTTGATGATTATCTTAAGTCAGTTGATGACTTTCTGGTGGCTTTGACCTCCCTGCCTCTCACTTCTCCAACTACTGAATCGGCCATATCTTCAGTTGTGGACCAAGCCAAGTCAGATCTTCGGGGGCTTTTCTTTTTAAGTTTATCCGAGTTTAATACTGACCAAACGCTCTCCGCTTTCCATGGTTTCTTGAATATTCTTCGGTCGTCTAGTCTGGTTGATTCCTCCCTTCTCTCGACTTTGGAAGAAGTTCCGACCTGGGTGCTGGGCTTCCGCTCAGCTCAAACTCAAGAGGCCGAAGCTACCTCCTTTTTAAATGATCTGTATTTGAGGATTAATGAAATATCAACTTTGAGGACCTCCTTTGGAGGGAAGGCCGAAGAATTGGAGGCACAAAGAAAACCGTCGCTCAAGCCTACAAGCACCTGGGAGAAATAACACTGTAGCAAAAACGGCTGGATGAGCAAAAAGCTAGTCTTCTTGCCGCTGTGGCAACGACCAAAGGTGCCCAACGAGACATTGTTTTGGCTCAAAAGGAGATTGCTAAGGAGCTGCCGAAGAAAGTAGATGAGGTGCGGGCAATTAAGAAGAAGGAGATCGAGTGGACCAGTAAGAAGCATCATGCCACAGAATTGGCCGCGGCCTTAACGGCCAAATTTGACTCTTTGAAAAACTTGCCTCTTTGTTGGCGCTTTTGGATGTTGATCGGTCGTCTGTCCGTATTTAATCTTCTCTTGATTCCCACATTGTTGGGTAATACTTTTTCAAGTATCGACAGTTTATGGATTTTCTCTCTGTCGCTTCTTTTTTGTCTTGTATGGTATATGCTCCTCCTTTTAGCACCTTTTGGACTCGGTATGGGCCGTCCCAGATTGGCGATCACTTTCCGTACATATGATCCTTACGGCCAATGGGCAGTATAGTTTTCCAAACCAAGTCACCCTCGGCAAAGGACTTGCTCTTGACATTTTTATTATATGACCTTGCCACCATTCTTTTTTGAGCTAATAGTTCTTCATATGCTTTGAGTCTTGATTCATCTAGATCTTCTAAACCAATCATCATAGCTTCCGTGTATTCTTCTGGTGGCACCTGATGCTGCATTATTGTTCTTATCGAAGGAACTGTGATTTCTAAAGGTACGACAGCGTCGTAGCCGAATGTTAAAGCAAAAGGAGTATTCCCAACTCCTGATTTGAAAGTAGTGCGATAGGCCCATAAAGCTTATGACAAAGTTTTGTGCCAAGATCTTGTCCTATCTTCTATCACTTTGCGCACAATGTTCTTCAAAATCTTATTAGTAGCCTCGGCTTGGCCTTTTGCTTGGGCATAATAGGGAGTTGAGTTAATGATCTTGATCCCGTACTCTTCTGCAAACTTAGTTACTTGCCCCCCAGTAAAAATAGAACTTCGATCGGCCGTTAAAGTTTTCGGGATTCTGAATCGGTGAATAATCTGTTCCTGGATGAAACAGATGATACCAGATTGTTCCACATTTTTCATTGGTTTTGCTTTCACCCATTTGGTAAAATAGTCAGTGGCTACTATTATAAAGCCGTGGGATCCTGATGATGGGGGAATATCTTGCCTATGAGATCTATGGCCCATCCTTTGAACGGCCATGGTTTGCCTATCGTGTGTAAATCTACGGCCGGTTCTCTTTGAATAGAGCCATGTTTTTGGCACTTCTCACACCCTTTGGCATATTTGAGGCAGCCTTTTAGGATTGTAAGCCAATAATGACAATGTCTTCTTATTAACCATCTCATTTTCACGCTGGCCTGGTGGGCCCCACATATTCCTTCATGTACTTCAGCCATGCTCAACATGGCCTCATGTGAGCTTAAGCACCTTAGGAGCATCCTGTCTGGACTCTTCCTATATAATTCACCGATCATCATTACATACTTATTTGCTGTGATTTTCAGCCTTTTGTCGCTTCTTAGGTTTGGTGTTCTCAAGTAATCTATGAGTGGGGTACGTCAATCTTCAAGCTGTGCCCAGACTGCCATGATTTCTAAGGATTCTACTCTTCTTCTAATGGATGGCAAGGATCTTTTCTGGACCGAAATGGTCCTTTCATTGGTCCCTTCAATATTCTTAGTCCGGATGCTATTTGGGCTAGTTCATTAGCCTCCTCATTCTGCTCTCATGGGCAATGAGATAGTGTTACATCATCAAATTCTTCCATTAATTAGCAGGCGACCGCGTACAGTGGCATAAGCTGCCAACTCAAGCACTTGTACTTACTCCTTAGCTGGTTGATTACTAGCTGTGAGTCTCCTCTAATGAGAACTTCCTTTGCACCCATTTCTAGTATCATTATTATTCCGATTATCAAGGCTTCATATTCGACCTGGTTGTTTGTAAAAGAGAATTCCAACTGGAAAGCGTGTTCTTGTTTATCTCCTCCTGGGGGTATGATAATTATACTTGCCCCACTGGCCTTTTCTGTTCTTGATCCATCAAAAATCAAAGTCCATGGCAGCAGTCCTATCATGTTTGATTCGTACATCGCATTAGACCCCATTGTGGGATCTCCTGATGGGTGATCGGCCAAGAAATCTGCTATTAGTTGGCCTTTTACTGCCTTCTGGGGGATGTATACAAGCGTGAACTCTGATATTGCCAGGATCCATTTGCCTATCCTTCCTCTCAAATTGGGCTTGCTCAACATGTACTTAATCACATCTGTTGGGGCAATTACTAACACCGTGTCAGTTATCAAGTAATGCCTCAATTTTATGGTCGTGTAATACAGTGTTAAACAAAGCCTTTCGATGGCCGTGTACCTTTGCTCGACCGGTAGCAAGAACCGACGTAAATAGTAGACTGCCTGCTCATGTCTTTGGTCGTTCTCTTGTGCTTAGAGGATCCCGATGGAATTTTCAGCCGCTAATATGTAGAGCTTTAACGGTCTTCCTTTCTTTGGGGGAACAGCACTGGCAGATTTACCAAGTACTCCTTAATGGCATCAAAACCCTTTTGGTGTTGATCATCCCATTTGTATTCCTCTTCTTCTTTTAACCGCAACAAAGGGGAAAACGACACCAGCTTTCCGGCCGAGTTAGAGATGAATCTCTTGAGGAAGTCAATTTGGCCGAAGAGTCTTTGTAATTGCTTCTTGTTAGTGGGAGCCTTTGCGTCAATTATGGATTTTTCTTTGTTTTTGTAAATTTTTATCCCCTTTTGGTGTACCAAAACTCCTAAAAAATTTCATGTTGATATATCGAAAGCGCATTTCAACGGATTCATCTTCAACTTGTGCTTCCTCATTCTTTCAAATGAGGCCCTCAAGTATTTAAGATGCTCTGTTACCTATGCCGATTTCACCACTATGTCATCTATATATACTTCCATGTTTTTGCCTATCATGTCATGGAAGATACTGTTCATTGCCCTTTGATACGTGGCTCCGGCATTCTTTAAACCAAAAGGCATTACTGCCCAGTAGTATAGGCCGATTGCCCCCGGCCCTCGAAATGTTGTTTTCTCAACATCTTCGGCCGCTATAATGATTGGTTGTAACCAGAATGGTTGTCCATAAAAGATAGTATTTGATGTTTGTCCACTCTATCTATTAATACGTCGGCCAGTGGCATTGGATATTCATCTTTAGGTGTTGCTAAGTTGAGATTCCTAAAGTCAGTGCATATCCTGATCTTGTCATTCTTTTTCATAACTGGTACTACATTTGACACCCATTCCGCATAACGGATCGGCCGAATGAAACCTGCTTTCAACAGTCTTTCAATTTCCTCTTTAATCTTTCCAGTTACCTCGGATGTCATTCTTCTGATCGGTTGCTTATGCGGCTTATAACCTATTTTTAAAGGTAAACGATGTTCAATCAACCTTCGCTCTAGACCAGGCAACTCATGGTATTCCGAAGCAAAACAATCTTGGAATTCAGAAAGCAATTCAATCAGTTGATATTTACATTGCTTAGGGAGCAAGCTACTTACATACATCGGTCGGTGGTCGGTTTCACTTCCTAATTCTACTTCTGTCAGAGGGTCTTGTACTTCGGCCTTTACATCATCCATTTTTTCAGTGGCTGCTTCAATATCCTGCATGGATAATCCTCCTTCATCTAGGTCGTCTTCGGCTACACACAAGGTCGATGCAACCGAAACCTCTTCTTCTAGCTACTTTTTGCCATATAGGTTTTCAGCTGCAACATCATGGCCCTAATTATGGCCGACCTTTCTTTATTGGTTTCTTCACTCATCATGGTTTTTCTTCTATCTTGTAATCCCAGCTTGACCGATAGGGGATTATTGTCGTCGATCCTGGTTCAGTCTGATTAAGGTCTTGGTCAACAATCATCGAAATTGCCGGCTGTGTCTTCCACTCATTATGAATTTCACTGACCCTATCTCTCCTCCATATAACTACGCTTCAGCTGAATTAGAGTCTGCTAGGAATGGCCACCCGTTGGCCTTGATGATTTCCACCTTGTTGTCGTTCCAAAAGATGAGGCACTGGTGGATGGATGATGGTATGCAAAGATTGGAATGAATTCAATCACGTCTCAGCAACGCATTGTAACTTGACCACTACAAAGAAAGCAGTCAAGCCTTTTTTTCGCCCGATTTCTAACTCTATCGGCAACACTCCTTGGGTAGTCGAAGTGCCCCCTACAAAATTAGTGACCGTTATCTCGGTCAGAATCCAATCATTCAGGGTTTTTCCTACCTTTTTCATCAACTTGTTGGGTAATATGTTTATGGCTACCCCTTTGTCAACCAGGACTCTGGTGACAGGGATCCCGTCTATGTATACATTGATATATAACGACCGTAAGTGTTGAGCCATCCTTAATGACGGCTTTTCAAAAGTTACCTGATCGGCCTAGCCATCAAAATCGATCCTAGGCTTATAGCCTTCTCCTTTTATGTTGAGCAAGGTGGTTGGGCTCTGGTGTTCTTCAGTACTGGCTAGTGTAGCCACTGTAGCCCCCTCCATTCTGCTCCTACTTACCCTTTAACTCCTCATCTGCTTCTTTTGCCTGAAAGAGATTGGCAACATGAACACCATGTTGCAATCCATGGAGACTGGAGGGTGTGAACCAAACTGGATGGTCTGAATTTCTTCAATAGTGACTTCTTCCTTTGGGACTTTCTCTTCCTGGAGACTTTCTATCATCAACGGCAAGTGCCCTGAGGCAGTAGTACTCTGAAGCTGCCATAAAAGCTGATCCAATAATAAACTGTCGTCTTTTTCCATCAAAGCGAGCTCTGGAGACTCGTCTGTCTTTTCTTGAAAGGTTATTAGATTTTCTGAAACCACCATTTGTGGCTTATTTTTCCCTCTAGGGCCTCTGGCTACCATATCCCTATTTGCTCCTTCTGTTCGACCGATATTTCCTTGAGAACCGCCTGCTCCCTTTGCTAATGTCATTTCTGCGTTCTTGTCATTTTGTATATCGATCGATCAAATTTAGGATGAATGACTCTAGTCAATCTGTCAACTCTGCCCCCTGGGGGTTTAATCATTCTTGGCCGGGCATTGTAAGTACGTTCGTCTCTTCTTGGGCACCTCCTCTCTGGCGATCCATGGTAATAGTTGTGCCTGTACTGCCAAGGCGGTGGTTGCCACGGCTGACGGTAGCTATTCCTCATATGCTTGTACTGTTGTTCCATGTCTTCATGACATCTACCCCATATGTTGCGATTCTGGTACACTCTGTTCAGACCATTTGACTGGTTAGGAGGATACACCAAACGGTTGCCTGTACGGTGGCTGTGCCATCCTGCTGCCCCAGCCTTCTCACTCTTGGGTCCTGTGAGGGATACCTTGTCTGTAGGATTCAAATCTACCTTCAATCGAGGGTTTCTAAGCCTGGATCCAATCATGTTGACCAGGAAGGTTGTTGGGAAAGGATTGGTATCTATCTCTATCACCTCCTTCCCCTTTTTAGGGAACTGAAGTATACCGCAGTCGATGTTTTCCTGTACCACAGCACAAAAAATAGAACAATCAGCAATTGAATGGGTTCGTGACCCGTGCCACTTACAGTATTCCCTTTTTTTCATGTCATCAGTCGAGGGAACTATGTGCCCTTCTGGTAACCTAATGAACTTACCTCTTAAGAGGTGGTCAAAAATTTCATCAGCCTTTGATATGACAATGGAAAACTTCCTCCCTTTTTTGGGAAGTTCTTCTTTCCTTCCATTTGTGTACTGATGATCTTCTTTTTTAACGCCGCACAATTCGTTCATATTTGGCCACCCTAGTTGATAATTCGAAGAGATCCTCGAATTCCACCCTCCGAACTTTTTTCGAAGTTCAATATCTAGCCCGTTTTGGCTAGTTTCACAAACTCTAGCTCAGGGAGAACTATTCTACATATGTTTCTCGCCTTTTTAAACCTTCCTATGTATCTATCTGCCGTTTCATCCGGCAATTGCCTTAATCTGGCCAAATCGGCCATTGATACTTCAGGTTCGGTCCTGTAAAATTGGGACTGAAATTTTTCTTCCATCTCTACCCAACGTTGGACTGAGTTGGGTGGCATGGTTATATACCATCTAAATGCTTGGCCAGTTAAGGAATTGCCGAACAATCTTAATTTATGATAGTCGCTTGGTGATAGTTCGCTGCATTGCACTGTGAAATAGCGATCTGTACGAGACTTTCCGTACATGCGAGATAACTATTCCAATATTGGACGCTATCAAGCAAATATCTTGTTATGCCAAGTTCTTGAAGGAGTTATGTACAACCAAGAGGAAACAACAATTAAAAAGGTATGAAAAGGTGAGCGTAGGAGAAAATGTTTCTGCAGTAATTCAGAGAAAAATACCTGCAAAATGCAAAGATCCAGGTATGTTTGCTATCCCTTGTACGATAGGAAACACA